>SJYM01009398.1:11404-50629 GCA_006410775.1 Tragelaphus imberbis | reverse complement strand
GACATAGAAAACATTAACAGGGATAATTGCTACACTGTCAAATTATAGAATTACAGGCAATTTTTATTATATTTCATATATATTTTTGTTACATTTGCATATATTTACTTCTGCAATTAAAAATTGTTACCTTTACTATTACAAAAATACATATTTAAAGAACAAATAATTTTTTAAGATAAAAATAAAGGAACAACTGAAAATAAAGAACTGAGATTCTGTTTTCCCAGGAAAGTTACAAACTCTTGGAAGGTTACAACACTTCAGTCAGGTCAGGGATACAGCCAGACAAAATGTACTTAATCTCAATCAATCAAGGAATCTCAAAACCAGAAGAAGCCTTCTGATTTCACCTGCTTAAAGCCTCCTCCTTCAAATCCCACCAGGACAGGGTTATTCTCCGAGCAGTTCTCTAGGGAACAGCACTGTGGTAGGGCAGGAACAGAGTGTAGAAATCTTTAAAATGGGGTCTACCCCCTAGGTGGGTCACTAACTTGCTGTGTGAATCTGGACCATGCAGTTAACTCTCAGTTCACCAGCCTAGACGATGCGGGAGGTGGATGGTAAGAGCTCTACAACTTCTGCATAGGCCAACTTACTCTTTCTTATCTCCTAAGGGAGCCAAAACATATTACAGAAGTTGTACCATTCAAATCTCAGACTCACATTCCAAAATGATTCCAAGGTGCAAGGAAAGGAGATTTACATTAAAATTTCCCAAATTCTATTAAAAAGCAAATAAACATCATAAAGACATTTCTTTGAATGAAGACTTAGGTCTCCCTTACACAGCAAAACTCTAACAGCAGAATGATGCCCTTCACCAGGCAGAGTGAATGACTTGTCACTACTCTAAGCACTGGACAGGTTCCAGCTCACTGTTTCCTCTTTGGTCCTCCATACCGTTAATGACAACACTCAAGGGTCAGGTTATGTCACAGACAGAAGGAAAACACATAGAAGTTTCCTGGTGAGTCTGTGTCCCCTCCTCCTAGACACATAGCTAACCACATTTCCCAGCCTCTTTCCATCTGGGTAGGTCTCTGGAACTAGGTCCAACCAATGGAATTCGAGGTGTAAGAAGTGTCATTTCCAAGCCAAGGAGCTAACTGTAAGCATACTTTCTCTACAAGTTCTCTCTTCCCCAGGGCATGCCTTCTTTGAGGTCAGGTACTCAACATTCAAAAACCTAAGATATCTGGTATCTGGTCCTATCACTTCATGACAAACAGATAGGTAAAAAGTGGAAACAGGACAGATTTTATTTTCTTGGGCTGTAAAATTGCTGTGGATGGTGACTGCAGCCATGAAATTAAAAGATGCTTGTTCCTTGGAAGAAAAGCTATGATAAACCTAGAAAAGTGCAAGTGAAGTCAGTCATGTCTGACTCTTTGCAACCCTGTGGACTGTAGCCTACCAGGCTCCTCCATCCATGGGATTCTCCAGGCAAGAATACTGGAGTGGGTTGCCATTTCCTTCTCCAAGGGATCTTCCTGACCCAGGGACTGAACCCAGGTCTCCTGCATTGCAGGCAGATGCTTTAACCTCTGAGCCACCAGAGAAGCCCATGATAAATCTAGACAGTGTATTAAAAAGCAGTGACATCACTTTGCTGACAAATGTCTACCTAGTCAAAGCTATGGGTTTTCCAGTGGTCATGTGGGAATGTGAGAACTGGACCATTGAGTAGACTGAGTGCCAAAGAATTGATGCTTTCAAATTGTGGTGCTGGGGAAGAGTCTTGAGAGTCTCCCAGACTGCAAGGAGACCAAAGTCAATCCTAAAGGAAATCAATCCTGAATATTCATTGGAAGAACTGATGCTGAAGTTCCAATGCTTTAGCTACCTGATGCAAGGAGCCGATTCATTGGAAAAGACCCTAATGCTGGGAAAGATTGAGGGCTAGAGGAGAAGAGGGTGAGAGAGGATGAGATGGCTGGATGGCATCACAGACACAGTGGACACGAGTCTGAGCAAACTCCAGGAGATAGTGAAGGACAGGGAAGCCTGCTGCAGTTCATGGTGTCGCAAAGAGTTGGACACAACTTAGCAACTGAACAACAACTGAAGATGGTAGATATATAGCATGGAAGGGGCCTGAGTCCCTTGGAGGTTATGTGGAATATAGCATCCCCCAAATCAGCTTGAATTCTATTGTGATGTCAATGAAAAAAGGAACCTCTTATATAAGCCACTGAAACTCTGAGGGTATTTGTGACAGCAGCCATCATTAGCCTTCTCTGGCAAATGAACATACAAACCATATGGAGCATAGCCTTGGCAATAAAAACTAAACAGGTTACCACACAAATTATTTCACTGAAGTATGGGTGGAAAAACAGTGAAACTGAAAGTTTTAGTTGCTTGGTCATGTCCAACTCTTTGTAACACCATGGACTGTAGCCTGGCCAGGCTCCTCTGTCCATAGGAGAGGAGGAGTGGGTAGCCATTCCCTTCTCCAGGGAATCTTCCCGATCTAGGGATTATTCTTTACCACTAGCACCACCTGAAAAATAAAGTCTGACACTGTTTCCACTGTTTCCCCATCTATTTCCCATGAAGTGATGGGACCAGATGCCATGATCTTTGTTTTCTGAATGCTGAGCTTTAAGCCAACTTTTCCACTCTCCACTTTCATCAAGAGGCTTTTTAGTTCCTCTTCACTTTCTGCCATAAGGGTGGTATCATCTGCATATCTGAGGTTATTGATATTTCTCCTGGCAATCTTAATTCCAGCTTGTGTTTCTTCCAGTCCAGCGTTTCTCATGATGTACTCTGCATATGAGTTAAATAAGCAGGGTGACAATATACAGCCTTGACCTACTCCTTTTCCTATTTGGAACCAGTCTGTTGTTTCATGTCCAGTTCTAACTGTTGCTTCCTGACCTGCATACAAATTTCTCAGGAGGAAGATCAGGTGGTCTGGTATTCCCAACTCTTTCAGAATTTTCCATAGTTTATTGTGATCCACACAGTCAAAGCCTTTGGCATAGTCAATAAAGCAGAAATAGATGTTTTTCTGGAACTCTCTTGCTTTTTCCATGATCCAGCGGATGTTGGCAATTTGATCTCTGGTTCCTCTGCCTTTTCTAAAACCAGTTTGAACATCAGGAAGTTCACGGTTCACATATTGCTGAAGCCTGGCTTGGAGAATTTTGAGCATTACTTAACTAGCATGTGAGATGAGTGAAATTGTGCAGTAGTATGAGCATTCTTTGGCATTGCCTTTCTTTGGGATTCATGGGGTCGCAAAGAGTCGGACACGAATGAGTGACTAATCTGATCTGAGCACAACCTGGGAAGCCCTTAAAAAAAAAAGTTTTGTAACCATGAAATTCCCAACAGAATAATCATTTCTGGCCCAACATACACCTGCCAGTACATAACGATGGATCTTACTAGGCAAAAGGGACTGCAGAGCCAGGTGGTTCATCCAAACTGCTGACCTTGACCAAGTTTACCTTTGCCACGTCCAGTATTCATCCCCTGCATCCCCTTTCCCTCCATGTGCTTTTCTCAAAAATCTTCCATGAAAATGGTTGAGAAAATCCTCATATTAAGGTGCAATAGACTGATGATGGTAAATGGATATCCTCTCCCCATAGTGTATTTGCATTTTAACAGAGGGAAACCAGCTTCCAATCATGGAATTAAAAGTATCCACAGCCTGGATGAAGGAGATATTTTGGGAGGCAAAGAAGCCTTTTTGATGACTCAGAAATCAAACACATGTAAGCAGCCACCTACTCGCCACCTCCTCATAAGGAGGTTCCTGAAATCATCTTTCAAAGCAGCTCTACTCTGAAGCAGAACTCATTACCCTAGGCAAAACTGCCTTGTCATTTTTCCCTTACATTCAACCCAAAGCAAAATTTATGGGGAACTGACTCTGTACTCCTTNATGCCATGATCTTTGTTTTCTGAATGTTGAGCTTTAAGCCAACTTTTCCACTCTCCACTTTCATCAAGAGGCTTTTTAGTTCCTCTTCACTTTCTGCCATAAGGGTGGTATCATCTGCATATCTGAGGTTATTGATATTTCTCCTGGCAATCTTAATTCCAGCTTGTGTTTCTTCCAGTCCAGCGTTTCTCATGATGTACTCTGCATATGAGTTAAATAAGCAGGGTGACAATATACAGCCTTGACCTACTCCTTTTCCTATTTGGAACCAGTCTGTTGTTTCATGTCCAGTTCTAACTGTTGCTTCCTGACCTGCATACAAATTTCTCAGGAGGAAGATCAGGTGGTCTGGTATTCCCAACTCTTTCAGAATTTTCCATAGTTTATTGTGATCCACACAGTCAAAGCCTTTGGCATAGTCAATAAAGCAGAAATAGATGTTTTTCTGGAACTCTCTTGCTTTTTCCATGATCCAGCAGATGTTGGCAATTTGATCTCTGGTTCCTCTGCCTTTTCTAAAACCAGTTTGAACATCAGGAAGTTCACGGTTCACATATTGCTGAAGCCTGGCTTGGAGAATTTTGAGCATTACTTAACTAGCATGTGAGATGAGTGAAATTGTGCAGTAGTATGAGCATTCTTTGGCATTGCCTTTCTTTGGGATTCATGGGGTCGCAAAGAGTCGGACACGAATGAGTGACTAATCTGATCTGAGCACAACCTGGGAAGCCCTTAAAAAAAAAAGTTTTGTAACCATGAAATTCCCAACAGAATAATCATTTCTGGCCCAACATACACCTGCCAGTACATAACGATGGATCTTACTAGGCAAAAGGGACTGCAGAGCCAGGTGGTTCATCCAAACTGCTGACCTTGACCAAGTTTACCTTTGCCACGTCCAGTATTCATCCCCTGCATCCCCTTTCCCTCCATGTGCTTTTCTCAAAAATCTTCCATGAAAATGGTTGAGAAAATCCTCATATTAAGGTGCAATAGACTGATGATGGTAAATGGATATCCTCTCCCCATAGTGTATTTGCATTTTAACAGAGGGAAACCAGCTTCCAATCATGGAATTAAAAGTATCCACAGCCTGGATGAAGGAGATATTTTGGGAGGCAAAGAAGCCTTTTTGATGACTCAGAAATCAAACACATGTAAGCAGCCACCTACTCGCCACCTCCTCATAAGGAGGTTCCTGAAATCATCTTTCAAAGCAGCTCTACTCTGAAGCAGAACTCATTACCCTAGGCAAAACTGCCTTGTCATTTTTCCCTTACATTCAACCCAAAGCAAAATTTATGGGGAACTGACTCTGTACTCCTTGTGCTAATGCTACAGGGAAGAGAGGAAAATGGGGCTTTGTCTTCTTGCTCACTATTGGGTCTTCAGTGGCTGGCACAGGGAGGATGCTTGAGAGAAAGAAAGGGAAGAGGAAGCAAAAACCTGATTACTAATGAGAGGCGAAACATAGTTAGTGAAGAGGTATTTCTACCTAATCGTCACAGAACTTGGAGCTGAGCAGCAGCACAGAAGTCATCTCGTCCAGCACCTCTGAGTCCAGGAGTGTCCTCCAGAGCTCCCTTAGGAACGGTCCTTCAGCCTCTCCTTGAACACTCCTCTGAACCACTACCTCTTCAAGATCTGACTCTGTGGCAGGCACTCACGAAGGTGAGCTACCAGGCTCCCAGCACTTTCATACCTCCTGTTGCTCCACGGTTTCAGAAAAGGCAGAGAGACCAGAGATCAGATTGCCAACATCCGCTGGATCATGGAAAAAGCAAGGGAGTTCCAGAAAAACATCTATTTCTGCTTTATTAACTATGCCAAAGCCTTTGACTGTGTGGATCACAATAAACTGTGGAAAATTCTGAAAGAGATGGGAATACCAGACCACCTGATCTGCCTCTTGAGAAATTTGTATGCAGGTCAGGAAGCAACAGTTAGAACTGGTCATGGAACAACAGACTGGTTCCAAATAGGAAAAGGAGTAGGTCAAGGCTGTATATTGTCACCCTGCTTATTTAACTTATATGCAGAGTACATCATGAGAAAGGCTGGGCTGGAAGAAACACAAGCTGGAATCAAGATTGCCAGGAGAAATATCAATGACCTCAGATATGCAGATAACACCACCCTTATGGCAGAAAGTGAAGAGGAACTAAAAAGCCTCTTGATGAAAGTGTAGAGTGAAAAAGTACCCACAGGCCATGCTATCCTCTGGCAGCAGGAGCCTCCCACACTCTGGATACACGCTTGCATCTCTGAGCCTGCTCAGACAGGTCCCTCAGCCCAGAAGGCCCAGTTTCCCAATTTCTGCCAGCCAGTACACTAGTTATCCTTCAGGTCTGCCACAATCCCCACCCTACAGCCTTCCCAGAGCCCCCAGAAGTCACAACCAGCCACTCATCCTTCCGTGTGTTCACAGTATTCTGTATCCATCACTTTGCATTAAAGTTTCCTACAACCAGTTCCCCAGCTACGTCAGGAACTACATCTTCCTGAAGACAGAAGCCACTTGTTACTCATTTTTGAAGCTTCTTACACTGGGTTCAATAATGTTGCTCCCTAAATTCAAGTCTTTCCCAGAATCCTCAGAATGTAACCTTACATGGAAATAGGGCTACTGTTGCAGGTATCGTTAGCTAAAATGAGGTCATATTGGGAAATGGCAAACCCTAAATCCAGTGTGACCAGTGTCCTCATCAGACAGACACAGAGAGACACACATGGCTGTGGATGCAGAGGTTGGAGGGATAGGTCTTCGAGCCAAGGGGTGTCGAGGACGACTGGCAACACCAGAAATGAAGAGGAGGGCACGGAACCGATTCTTTTCTGGAGCCTCAAAAAGAGCATGGCCCTGCTGACACCTGGATTTTAGATTTCTAGCCTTCAGAACTGAGAGAGAATAAATTTCTGCTGTACTGATCCACCCAGTTCTTGGTAATTTGTCACAGCAGCCCTAGAAAACTAATATATCTATACAAGCTTTAAAGCCAGCACCTTCTCAGAGAGGGTATCAAATATCTTCTAAACTGAATTGAAGAGTTTGGCTTATGAGAGAATTTCTTATTTTCAGGAGCCTCTGGAACTATATAAAGTAAGCCTTTCCTCATTGTGTTATCTGTGTGTGCACGGATGCCCGGTTATACAGTCTTGCATTAGTTCCCTATTGCCCTAACAGCTGGAATTTTAGCTGTTTAAAAGCATTTCAAGCTACTAATTTGTTCTATTTTCTTATTTGCCCAAAGCTTAGTGGATTAGCTAGAGAGAATATTCCAAACTTTTTTTAAAAAAAAAGTTGCAAAAAATATGACAGCACCATTTGGGAGCGAGTCACATCTCCCCAGGGACGTCTCCCCACCACCACCACCCCCCGCCCCAGGGACTTCTTATAGCAGAAATCCTACCTCACATTCCAAATAGTTCCAGACAGTTCTTCATCAAAATCGTAAGGTTGTGAAGACCCAAGAATTTCAGGTTGAATCCACATGGCCAAAGGCCACTGAGAAAGAACCTAGGCTGGTAAGCCTCATCACTGAAGGCCAACATGCAGGACTGGAAGGAAGACTTCTGAAATCTCAGGAACCTCAGCTGCACTGATTTTGATGCAACTCAGATTGAAGTAGACATTTGGCAGTTATCAGGTTCACTTGTGCACGAGCAAGCTTTGCCTATTCGCCAGGACTAAAGAAATCATTCTGTTAATTCCAGCTCCACTTTGCTTCCTCAGCTAGCCAAATTCACCAGTTTTTGGCTCTTTCACCTTTTTTTTTTCTGTCATACACACAAAAAGTAACTCTCTCTCAGACTGATGACATTGTGTTACTGAAAAGAACAACTCTGTTTTCACATTCTTGAAAAGTTTCCAGGCTTCCAAGTCTATGTGGTGAGCAAATTCCAGAGCAAATTCTGCAGTTACACTTTATTTTTTTTTAATTGTTTTCAACCCCACATTACCCATCATTACTCTTGTCCCGCACCTTCCTCCAGCTAAAGGTCTCATTCACATGCTTCCTCTGAGTCATCCGGGAACCTGTCATCATGTGTAGAAAATTCCCAGCCTCAGCATCTTCATGGATTGTTCCCACCACCTTCCTGCTTTAGTTGAAACTGGCTCTCACAAGCACCTTGCTTTTACCCATCCTGGAGTTTGGAGTAGGGAGTTTCAAACTCCACATTCCATCTTCCAAATAAGAGTTGTTTGACACTCAAAAAAAAGAAAAAGAAGCTCCCCTTCTTTAAGATTCACGTACCAGAAAACAAACAAAAAAAGCACTTAAGAGTTGGACTGTGAAGAAAGCTGAGAGCCAAAGAATTGATGCTTTTGAACTGTGGTGTTGGAGAAGACTCTTGAGAGTCCCTTGGACTGCAAGGAGATCCAACCAGTCCATTCTGAAGGAGATCAGCCCTGGGATTTCTTTGGAAGGACTGATGCTAAAGCTGAAACTCCAGTACTTTGGCCACCTCATGTGAAGAGTTGACTCATTGAAGAAGACTCTGATGCTGGGATGGATTGGGGGCAGGAGGAGAAGGGGACGACAGAGGATGAGATGGCTGGATGGCATCACTGACTCGATGGATGTGAGTCTGGGTGACCTCCGGGAGTTGGTGATGGACAGGGAGGCCTGGCTTGCTGCAGTCCATGGGGTCACAAAGAGTCGGACACGACTGAGTGACTGAACTGAACTGAAACTACCACACTCCCATAAAAAAAAAAAAAAGATTCCTGCCCTTCAGCACTACCATGACTGTTTTCTGATTAGTGAGAGTTAACATCTACTGAGTGCTTACAAATATGCCAGAACTTGGGCTTAGTCTTTCATTTACTCTCCCATTTATCAAATTCTCAGTCCCTCCTTTTCATTACCTGGCCACAGCCCATCTCCTGCTATCAGCAAGGGAATCTTAATGTTCAAGGGGAAAAAAATCATTCAACAGTCCAGCCTCTATTTCAGTGACTTTCACTTCCTCTCCATATCCTGCACCTGGTTATCACTGGGAACTGCTTCATCTCTGAAAGCTTACACACCAGCATTAGACACAAGGACTACATATATTTCCATTCCTCCCATCCTTTCCTTTATCCCATCCAGCCTGCTCTTGGGCTTTTCTTTGATATCTCTATCCCCATCTTTTTCTCCCCCAACCATCAACTCTCCAGATTTTACTTCCTTTCCCATTTCACTAGACCCTGTGACATCATTTCAAGTACCCCTCCCACAACCCTCACCATCTCTCTCTCTCCTTGCCTTCCTATCACACTTGCCCTATGAAATGCAGCACTATATAGATTCAACGGGAGAAGGCAATGGCACCCCACTCCAGTACTCTTGCCTGGAAAAATCCCTTGGATGGAGGAGCCTGGTAGGCTGCAGTCCATGGGGTCACTAAGAGTCAAACACGACTGAGTGACTTCACTTTCACTTTTCACTTTCATGCATTGGAGGAGGAAATGGCAACCCACTCCAGTGTTCTTGCCTGGAGAATCCCAGGGATGGGGGAGCCTGGTGGGCTGCCGTCTACGGGGTCGCACAGAGTCAGACACGATTGAAGCAACTTAGCAGCAGCAGCATAGATTCAACAGCAGACACTGGGCTACTATCTCCATTCTCAGCTGGGACCTGTCCTTTTCCTCTTCCTCTAACAACACTCTTGTTCCCATCAACAGCTATTCCAAATCTTCACTATTCTTTTCAAGATCCCACCTGACCCGTGCCTTCTTATTCTCAGTCAACATCACCTCCCCATTTACAGACAGAGCAGGGGTTGTTAGTATCAATTCTCATCCACATTCCACCTTCACAAACATGAGCATATGCATTAGCACCATCCTTCCACACTGAATCAAAAGTCACTCCTCACCTATTCAGGAACCCCACCGCATCAACTACTTACCCTTCTCTCTATTCCCCTCCTTCCTCTTCAAATCTCCCTTTCATAGACTCATTTCTGTTAAAAAATAATCATACTACTGTTTCAAGTTCTATACACCTCTCCACTCTTTCTCTCCTGGAACCATAATCAACACACAATGGCTCAGATTCCTCATTTCCTAGTCATTTCTCAACCCACTGTACTCAAAAGTCCACTCACACTACCCAGAAGCTACTGTCTCAACGGTCACCAATCACCTTCTAATTGTCATACCCTCAGCGTTTGTCACCTGTAGTGGGCATGTGACATTCTTCATGGCCACACAAGGTCCACACTGTCTTCCTATGTTTAGGGAATCACCACCTTACAAAGTAGACCTCCTCTCCCATCTAGAAGCTGACAACACCATAAACGTTCCTTCTGCAGCTTCCTGTGCAGCCAATGTGTGAGCACATGACTGAGAACTTGCCCATCAGAGACACCCATCCCAGTCACTGGATGGCATCCCATGGAGGAACTGTGCAGGGCCCCTTTTTTGCAAGAGCGTGGCAGCATCACCCGTGGTCCCAGAGGCAGCAGAAACAGTTCTGGAATTGATACCCATGGTCCACTGATGGCCAGGTCAACACTGCATGTTTTGAATCCACATCCAGCAGCAACAGCAGCGATACGCTCACAGGACCAGCTCTGCCGCACAACTTGCGGCAGCAAAGCCGCCAAGTGTTCTCCTGCTGCTGCTGCTGCTAAGTCACTTCAGTCGTGTCCGACTCTGTGCGATCCCATAGACGGCAGCCCACCAGGCTCCCCCATCCCTGGGATTCTCCAGGCAAGAACACTGGAGTGGGTTGCCATTTCCTTCTCCAATGCATGAAAGTGAAAAGTGAAAGTGAAGTCTCTCAGTCGTGTCTGACTCTCAGTGACCCCATGGACTGCAGCCCACCAGGTTCCTCCACCCATGGGATTTTCCAGGCAAGAGTGCTGGAGTGGGGTGCCATTGCCTTCTCCTGGTGGTCCCCAAACTCTGAGTACACAACATCCTTGGACCCTCACTCCCAGCACCATATGAGATGGACTCCCCTCTCTCGGGTCTCTCAATACCTCTCTTTCTTATGATTAACCAAGGCACTGTTCTTGGTCTTCTTTTCTTCCCCATATGCTCCTTTCTCTGGGAAGCTGCATCCGTTAGTGTAGCTTTAACCACTATCTGTACACTGCTGCTGCTAAGTCACTCCAATCGTGTCCGACTCCACATGACCCCATGGACGGCGGCCCACCAGGCTCCCCTGTCCCTGGGATTCTCCAGGCAAGAATAACATGCTGTAAATCCATCTTTCCAAACCAAACATTTCTCCTGACCATAAGACTCTCTACGGGCATGTCACTGGGATATCCCACAGCTTCCTCAGCCTGCTATGTCTAACCCTCAGCCCAGCTCCTATTTCCCAACTTGGAGAATGTGCCTAACGTACACAGTCTCCCAAGTGAAAAACTAAACATCATCATCTTTGCTGCCTATGCAAACTTTTTTTAATTGGAACATTCTTTTTAGAAGGGTGATGTTAAGGTGTATCAGTATTCCAATGCTTAATTTACTGCCACTTGGATAAGAATAAAAAATATGTTGTCTATTCATATAATATTAATAAGATACTGGAATGAACAGGGGTACTAGAATATACATAAGATACTAGAAACATGGATGATCCCAGGAAGAGAGATTCTTCATTGTAATATCTATTTCATATGAATTTTTGTTTACCCTAAATTTTTAAAGGTTAAATTATAAAAATTAAAAGTAAAATTTAAAATATGACCCAACACTGCTTAGACCCATTCAATGGCTTTCACCGCCTTCTGGATAAAATTTCATTAGTTTAGTAAACAAAGGCCTTCGTAATGTCGTCTTGGACAGCTTCGTCACTCACTGCTTCCCTCCCAGGCACCTTCTGCTTTCATCATATCAGATTATTTTTGGTTCCACAATCACACTATGCCCTCACATCTTCACACATGCTATTCCTTCTGCCTCAAGCACTGTTCTCCTGGTTGTCTGCCTGGCAGATCCCTACCCACCCTTGAGGACACTTCTCAACACCCATGTGGCAGGATGAATCACATATTACTAAAATTCTGACTTATCAAGTGTAAAAGTAGTTTATCTTTTAAAATAATTAGAGTTCAAAGTTACCCCAATAACATCACTGTCATTTGAATTCCAATTTTCTTTCTTGACCTGTGGGAAAAAGAATATAGACATGGCAATAACCTAGAAGCTATGGATCTGAAGTCATACACAGGAACCTAATCCGCTGATTATGTTCATTTTCTGTGTCTACTGGTGAATTTTCTGTGTCTACTTGACTGGGACACAGGGTACCCTGATATTTGGTTAAACATTATTCTGGGTGTGTCTGTGAGGGTGTTTCTGGAGTGAGATTAACATTTGAATCAGCAGACTGAGTAGAGCAGATCACCCTCCGTAGTGTAGTGTGGGTATGCCTCACCCAGTCCACTGAAGGCCTGAATTGAACAGAAAGTTGGATAAGGGCAAATTAGTGCTGACTGCTTTCAAGCTGGAACACCAGTCTTCCGCACTCAGACTGGAACGTAACCACTGCCTCTCCTGGGTCTCCATCTTGCCAAGGGTGGATTTGGGGCTTGGCAGCCTCCATAATTACCATAATGCTAATTATATAGATAATATTTATTTATAACATATACAAACCCTACTGATTCTGTTTCTCTGTAGGACCTTGACACGTACAGGGTCTTAACAAGAGAAAGGTTGAGAACTGCCAGTCTAAGACATGACACAAAGCCATCTGTGCCCTGATGCCTTTCCTAATACCCATAGGCAGAGCTCAACATGCCCTGCACTAGACTCCCATGACTGTTCCTCAATTCACTCTTTCAATGAATACTTACTGAGAGTCTACCATAAAGCAAACAGGGTTTCAAACACTGATAACAGATAACAGGTGGACCAGACCAACATCTTTACCCCTGTGGAACTGAGATAATAAGCAAAGAGAAATGGTATATGACAGTAAGATGAAAACTTAAGCAGGAAATAAATAAGGAGTGCAAGGAAGTGGGGTGGCAGAGTGTTAAATAGGACTGTGAAGGAAAACTTCACCGAAATCTTGGCATTTAAGTAATGACCAGTGGAGGCGAGAATGTGAGCCACCAGGGCATCTAAGAGAAGCACGCTCCAGACAGGCGTCAGTTCAGTTCAGTCGCTCAGTTGTGTCCGACTCTTTGCGACCCCATCAATCACAGCACGCCAGGCCTCCCTGTCCATCACCAACTCCCGGAGTTCACTCNAGGGTGATGTTAAGGTGTATCAGTATTCCAATGCTTAATTTACTGCCACTTGGATAAGAATAAAAAATATGTTGTCTATTCATATAATATTAATAAGATACTGGAATGAACAGGGGTACTAGAATATACATAAGATACTAGAAACATGGATGATCCCAGGAAGAGAGATTCTTCATTGTAATATCTATTTCATATGAATTTTTGTTTACCCTAAATTTTTAAAGGTTAAATTATAAAAATTAAAAGTAAAATTTAAAATATGACCCAACACTGCTTAGACCCATTCAATGGCTTTCACCGCCTTCTGGATAAAATTTCATTAGTTTAGTAAACAAAGGCCTTCGTAATGTCGTCTTGGACAGCTTCGTCACTCACTGCTTCCCTCCCAGGCACCTTCTGCTTTCATCATATCAGATTATTTTTGGTTCCACAATCACACTATGCCCTCACATCTTCACACATGCTATTCCTTCTGCCTCAAGCACTGTTCTCCTGGTTGTCTGCCTGGCAGATCCCTACCCACCCTTGAGGACACTTCTCAACACCCATGTGGCAGGATGAATCACATATTACTAAAATTCTGACTTATCAAGTGTAAAAGTAGTTTATCTTTTAAAATAATTAGAGTTCAAAGTTACCCCAATAACATCACTGTCATTTGAATTCCAATTTTCTTTCTTGACCTGTGGGAAAAAGAATATAGACATGGCAATAACCTAGAAGCTATGGATCTGAAGTCATACACAGGAACCTAATCCGCTGATTATGTTCATTTTCTGTGTCTACTGGTGAATTTTCTGTGTCTACTTGACTGGGACACAGGGTACCCTGATATTTGGTTAAACATTATTCTGGGTGTGTCTGTGAGGGTGTTTCTGGAGTGAGATTAACATTTGAATCAGCAGACTGAGTAGAGCAGATCACCCTCCGTAGTGTAGTGTGGGTATGCCTCACCCAGTCCACTGAAGGCCTGAATTGAACAGAAAGTTGGATAAGGGCAAATTAGTGCTGACTGCTTTCAAGCTGGAACACCAGTCTTCCGCACTCAGACTGGAACGTAACCACTGCCTCTCCTGGGTCTCCATCTTGCCAAGGGTGGATTTGGGGCTTGGCAGCCTCCATAATTACCATAATGCTAATTATATAGATAATATTTATTTATAACATATACAAACCCTACTGATTCTGTTTCTCTGTAGGACCTTGACACGTACAGGGTCTTAACAAGAGAAAGGTTGAGAACTGCCAGTCTAAGACATGACACAAAGCCATCTGTGCCCTGATGCCTTTCCTAATACCCATAGGCAGAGCTCAACATGCCCTGCACTAGACTCCCATGACTGTTCCTCAATTCACTCTTTCAATGAATACTTACTGAGAGTCTACCATAAAGCAAACAGGGTTTCAAACACTGATAACAGATAACAGGTGGACCAGACCAACATCTTTACCCCTGTGGAACTGAGATAATAAGCAAAGAGAAATGGTATATGACAGTAAGATGAAAACTTAAGCAGGAAATAAATAAGGAGTGCAAGGAAGTGGGGTGGCAGAGTGTTAAATAGGACTGTGAAGGAAAACTTCACCGAAATCTTGGCATTTAAGTAATGACCAGTGGAGGCGAGAATGTGAGCCACTAGGGCATCTAAGAGAAGCACGCTCCAGACAGGCGTCAGTTCAGTTCAGTCGCTCAGTTGTGTCCGACTCTTTGCGACCCCATCAATCACAGCACGCCAGGCCTCCCTGTCCATCACCAACTCCCGGAGTTCACTCAACTCACGTCCATAGAGTCAGTGATGCCATCCAGCCATCTCATCCTCTGTCGTCCCCTTCTCCTCCTGCCCCCAATCCCTCCCAGGGGGTCAGCAAGTACCAAATATCCTGGGTATGAAGGTCACATGGTCTTTACATTAGGCTGTTGGGCTCTTGGGATCAAGAAGCACACCTTCCAAGGAAGTAATAGTTAATTATTTTAATAAAAATAGCAATTTTATTGAGTACTTACTAAATGCCAGACACAATAAAGACTTTACAAGCATTATTGCACTTACTCCTCATCATTTTGAGAGGTAGGTATCTTATGCCCCCCGTTTACAGATGAGGAAACTGACAGAATCATTTGTCTAGAATGACACAGAAAGTGGCAGAGCTAGAATCTGCGCCCTGATCACCCAGCTCCCAAGATCATGCTTTTACCCCTCTGCCTTAGAGACTCCACCTTTAATTTCCCATTTTTAGAGTTCTGGTTCCTCACAGATGGTCGATAAATGTTTATCAAATGGAAACTCACAATGAGATTTACTTGAAGGAGGAGGCCTAGCAGTCTGTTTTAAGGATTTACTATTTTTTTTAACAGAGCTTGGTTTGTCTGTTGTCTTTAAAACAGAGATGACTTCAAGAATAAATGTTTCAAGATAGTCCCACCACTCTGCAGATTCATTTCAACTGCATAATGGAATCAACTGGCTTCCCAGATCTCATCGGAAGTTACTCCCTGAAGCCTAAATGTAATTGGCTTCCCTTTCATTGCTTCAACATTTTACTTCCATCTCAGTTGACTCAGCAGGCACTTACTGAAAACCTAGTACAGAAAGACACAGCCCAGAACGACCAGCGATACAAAACCAGAGAAGGCACCATCACCAGCCCTCACGTTGTCTACAATCAGATCACAGAGAAAAACGGCCTGCATGACTGCATCGCAGCAAACATAAGCTAGCTGCCACTATGAAGACTGAAGTCTGGTGGCCGTGCATAAAGGGACTTTTTCCCTAGTTCACTTAACAGTTGTGTTGACCATACTCAGGGGAAGGATGTGGTTACCAAGTGTAGGGGAGCTTTTAGCCTGAAATGGGAGAGCCTGAAACCTTTCATTGGTTTAATCCAAGAATGCACCCGAAAGACACAGCGGCGGTCTCCTTAGAAAACAAAGGAAGTATAAAAATTCCACTTTAAAACAATCTACTTTCCTTTTGTTTACAATTCAAACTATAAAATAAACTGTGTATTTAATTGTGCTATTATACCATCAGGCTCTTTTCCTCTCTAGAGGCTTTGAAAATTGAACTCTATCACTGGCCAAATAAAATCCAAAGGATATAGTGTACAGAATTTGGTTTTATCAAGCCATGTCTCTTTCTCAGAATAGTAATCTCAGGTTTTCCTCTACCAGGGTAGCCCAGATAGCCTAGACTGCACTCTCCTATGAAGCAGGCAAAAACAATCATGTGTCTGCAGCTCTGACACCGGTGTAGAACTAGCCAAGACTTCAATCTGCTTTAAGCTGATTTAAATTATCAGAGAGTTTAAGTCAAATCAATGGTGCAGGTAAAAATCCCAGTGGCCTACAGGAGGGTCATGTCTGTAGGAGTTTTCAGCACAAGGGCCTGAATAGGGCACCGGGTCACTTATCACTACCTGGCCAGAGCTCTCAAGGTGAAACAGGGCTGATACTATGAAAGCATCACCTTAACTAGTAACATGTGAGAGCTCGGTTGGAGCCTTCTGACCACGGGTAACAACACTCTAATTCACGCAGAGGAGAGGTGCAGATAATTTCCTGAGGAGTCTAATTCGGCTTAAAAGACATCCTCCGTCCTCAAACATGACCCACATCATTTTCATCCTCACTCCAAACCAAGCTTCAGAGAAGAAGGTGGAAGCCCCCAGAAGCTATAAAGTAGTCCCCAACTGTGCAGCCTCGTGTCAAGCACTGGGAATGTGGGGTACAGCCTGAAGAGACCTCCACCAGGGTGGCGAGGACAGAAGACTCATGCGGCTGGTCTGGAGGTGGGCAAGGTTCCCCAGGTTTGGGAAGGTGGCAGAGCAAACTGCAGGCCAGCAGCCCACACGCCCCGGGCTGAATCTGTGAGAACTGGGGCAGCTGTGAAGTAATCCCAGCGCTCAGGACTGAGCTCACCTGTGCCGGGCAGCAAAAGCCCCGGGTCAGAGCGTCCTCTGAGGAGCTACATGAGCTGCGGGGCGCACTGCTGGAGGGCCACAAGGGGAGCTCAGAGCAGGGTCCCTGGGGCAGGCTACGAGGTGGGCTTAGCCTCAGGACACTTCTCAGTGTGACCAATACACAGACACAAAGAAAGGGACAGGGGAAACAGTCTCTAGGGACGACAGTGTGGCCCTAACTTCGGGGACTCCTAGGTTGAAGGTAGTAAGAATTCCCTTTTGGCTACAAGGAGGGTCCGTGTTTCCCTTTCAATATTGTTCATGGTTTTAACTCTATCACAAATAGATTGAAAACCCTCAAGGGCTATTCCACCTTGCAGCCTCCGCAGTGAGTGATGACAGGATCATTCTAGACTCTTCCATCCTGGGAAGTAACTGCCATACACAGAGCTTCCCTCGACTACCTTCCGGGCCTCTGAGAGGAAGTCTCTGTAGGAATAATGTAAGGAAAAGTTATGGCTCCTTTAAGAGGCTTCTGGTAAATTCAGAGTTCCAGACTTTCTGGAAGCAGGTGGAGGTAAGTAATCAGCATTCTGTGTGGTTACACTAATCAGTAACTACAACTTTGGGGAATAACAGGCCATAGAGAAAAGAAATTGTCTTCTCATTACAAGAAAATAAAAACTATGTAGAGGAGTCCCATGCACACCCAGAGCCACATGTAGGATTCGGGCTTGGACCCATGTCCTGCCTCTGGCACACTCTTACTAAATATGACCCTGGTAGTCTACCCAACCTCTCTGAGCTTCATTTATTCACCTATAAAGCATAGGAAATGCATTTTCACAGGATTAATGCTCACAGAAAGTTTTAGTTGTTGGGACTTCCCTGGTGGTTCAGGGGTCAAAAATCCTCCTGCCAATGTAGGGGAACCCATAGTATGATCCCTGGCCCCAAAACTAAGATCCTACATGTTGCAACACAGCTACCCCACATGCCACAACTACAGAGCCCATGCTCCCAGAGCCCGTGCTCCACAATGAGACACCACTGCAATGAGAAGCCCACACAAAACTAAAGGGTAGCCCCTGCTCGCCAAACTAGAGACAGCCCACGAGCAGCAACGAAGACCCAAAGCAGCCCAAAAAAAAAAAGTAAAAAAAAAAACTATTGTTGTTGTTACTCAAGAAATGGTCACCTTGCTTTCCTTCAGCTGTAAAAATTCAGCCAAAAAATTAAGAAAACCAGAAAGGGGAGAAACTATTTGCCCTGGGCAAAAAGGAAAGGATCTGGAAATGTCAGAAAGAAGTCACCACTAGATGGGAATTAACAAAGAGGGAAAGCAATACTCCCTCTCTGAAAAGTTGCAAACAGTCAAGTATATTAAACAGTCAAAGGTATAAGATTAAGGAAAGAGGCAGGGGGTCCTGGCCTTGCGCTTCTGGACTTGCAGAGCTACAGGGATAGGTGAAAGTCAGCCTCACCTGGTACTGGGCTGCAACCCACAGGCCGGCAAGCCTTGTAACTAACTGCCCAGCGTCAAGACCAAAGAAGAAGCCCAGAGACCGCAACAGAGACATCAGTGGATTATTGGACAAGGGGCTCTTACACAGCTGAAGCAAAAGGTCCTGGAGCGACACCCCACCACACAGAGCAGGCAGTCCGCAGAACATGGTGGCAGCTTAGGCTACCATTTACTGGGGGAAGTGACGTCAGGCTGGCTCATCAGTTACCAGGGAAACCATCTGGGGCACGTCCCTCACAGCCCCTCAGGTTAATAACCATCACAAGGGCAAATGTTTCCCTTTAATAAACTAGCAGGTGGAGCTGTTTTGGCCTAAGGATTGGAACAATCACTAGCTGGGCCAGGGGCAAGCACATTTGTGTGAGTAGGGTACAGGTGAAGCGGGAACTGGTCAGGCAGGGGGTGTAAAAACAGCAAGAGAACAGCCACGTTGAGGTACTCGGCCACACACCTGATAAGAATTTGAAAGCCCAGGGATATTTGGAAAACTAATAGAATTGTTATTTACATCTAGGTATTTGTATTCTAAGTGCTCTTTACGAGATCTGGTACTGTGACTACAATGATTAGAAATCATTAAAATAACAAATATGCCACTTAGAAGTTTATTTTAATGAAAAGAGTAGTGTATAGACCCCAACCTGTCAACCCCATCCTGCTAAGTCATAGCAAATAATAACCACAATAATTTATGAAGCATTTTCAGTATGCCAAGCAGTTCTAATTCTTAGTCTTACATGTATTAACTCACTTGACTCCTGTAACGATCCTATAGGGTAAACAGTATAATTTTCCCTGTTACATATAAAGGTATGGATTTTTCAAAATGAATTAACTGATGGGTAAGCAGCCAGGAGGGTGATGAGTTACAAGCAGATTTCAAAAACAAGCAATGAAATCAACCTCTTCTGTGGCTGTTCCAAAGACACAACCAGCATACCCCTTTCCTCTTTTCACTCAGGAGGTCCTCCCCCTAAGCCAACCTGGCTACGGTAGGAGTGATGACTGTCATCTTCTCTACTAGCAGCGAAAAGGCTGTGGGCACACAGAGCAAGTAGCAGAATGAAGAAATAAAAAACAAAAGCAGTGGTAGAATAAAAAGATGATGTTCCTTCCTTAAGACTAATGACATGAAAAAGCTTAGAATTGAATGGGCTGCATTTGTACAGACTGAGGACTTTGGGCTCGTAAAAGATGACCTCCAGACAGACACGATGGCGTCTCAGGACTACCCAGGGTAGTACCTTATGCACGATCCTTATGTGAAAGTCGCTCAGTCATGTCTGACTCTTTGTGATCCCATAGACTACAGCCTCGGAGAAGGCAATGGCACCCCACTCCAGTACTCTTGCCTGGAGACTCCCATGGACGGAGGAGCCTGGTAGGCTGCAGTCCATGGGGTCGCTAAGAGTCGGGGTCGCTAAGAGTCGGACACGACTGAGCGACTTCACTTTCATTTTTCACTTTCATGCATTGGAGAAGGAAATGGCAACCCACTCCAGTGTTCTTGCCTGGAGAATCCCAGGGACGGGGGAAACTGGTGGGCTTCCGACTATGGGGTCACACAGAGTCAGACATGACAGCAGCAGCAGCAGCAGCAGCAGACTACAGCCTGCCAGGCTCCTCTGTCCATGGAATTCCCCAGACCAGAATACTGGAGTGGGTAGCTGTTCCCTTCTCCACGGGATCTTCCCAACCCAGGGATCGAACCCAGGTCTCCCACATTGCAGGTGGATTCATTACTGTCTGAGCCACCAGAGAAGCCCACGATCCCTGGAGGCTCCTTAAATAAGGGCTCCCTATACATCACAGGCCCAGGGACGGAAAGCTGGCTTCCGTTCTTTAGATGCAGTTTATTATTCAAATCACTTCACCAAGGCCACTGATGCCTAGAGAGGGGAAAAGACTTACCCAAAGGCCAGGGGACAAGCTGGAGCCACTTTGCAGGTCTCCTAGGGTTTCCAGGTGGCACTAGTGGTAAAGAACCCACCTGCCAATGCAGAAGACATAAGAGACACGGGTTCGACCCCTGGGTCAGGAAGATCCCCTAGAGGAGGGCGTGGCAACCCAGGAACCCACTCCAGTATGCTTGCCTGCAGAATGCCACGGACAGAGGAGCCTGGTGGGCTGCAGTCCATAGGGTCTCAAAGAATCAGACACGAAACATGTATGCACACAGCTCAGCTGGTTCACAGAGCTATACTGAGGCTACAGCAAAACAATTCACAGGGACAGCTCTACAAGTGAGTGCTGGTGGCACTGGTGATATTATTTAGAGACGATTTTTAAAGTCGAGATGCATTTACAGACAATAATTTGAATCCCGCTGGTGCTAGTAGGACACAGTGCCATATTTATACATAACAGAGTTTCAGCTGCAGAAGCCTCCAGGCAAGCGAGCAGAGCCATGGTTCTCCAGCACAGAAAGCAGGTGGCCAAAGGAAGCTGCCAAAGGGTGGGGCCACTAAATGGCCCATATCTAAATGCGGGACACAAGCCTTGCTCCAGAGTGCTGGGATAACAGGTCTTTGGATCAGGAGGGGACCCCAAGGATCACAGGTCACACCCAACACCTTACAGGCAAGAAAACAAAGGTGCAGGGAGTGCTCACTGCACGGTGTCTATGAAGCAAGGACTCCCCAGTCTCCCCTCCCCAGACCCCGGAAACCTCAGACCTACCTCTGTGTCTAACGCATCCTACCTCCTTCCCTGTTTCATGTTTCTGCAAAGCATTTATAGCAGTTCCTCCTTATCTGTGAGGGTACACTCCAAGACCCCTGGTGAATGCCTAAAACTGCAGACAGGACCAAACCCTATTCAGCCGACCCTTAAACAACACAGGGAAATCTGTGTGTATCTTTATGGTTGGCCTTCCATACCCACAGTTCCACGTTGGTGGGTCCAACCAGCTGCAGATTAGGTGTTCTGTTATTCACTCTATCGTGTCTGACTCTTTGTGACCCCATGGACTGCAGCCCACCAGGCTCCTCTAGTCCATGGAATTTTCCAGGCAGGAATACTGGAGTGGGTTGCTATTCCCTTCTCCAGAGGCTCCTCCTGACCCAGGGATCAAACCAGGGTCTCCCGCACTGAAAGTGGATTCTTTACCATCTGAGCCACCAGGGAAGCACATAGACTGGGTAGTAGTGTAGTACTTATTTTTCAAAATCTGCATGTAAGTAGACCCACGGAGTATGTAGGGAAGAGCAAGTGAGTCAAGATGGCACTGTCAGGCTCTCTTGCCCACGGCCTCTCACTCTCACCCCACGTGTTGTAAATACATGGTGACGTAACAGCTGAGAGCACTCAGAGCACTGCACATGCATGTCACGATGTACTCTGGCCACGGGCCACTTTTGTTCTGAAAACTTATATAAGCTCCACCTGGAAAGCCCTTGAGGCTGCATAATGGCTGTGTCCACTGGGTCAACCACAAGAGAATGCAGCGTGTCTGTGGCTGCTAAGGCTGCCAGTGCCAGTGAGGAGAGAATAAACATGTCTGCAGTTCCTGCAGCCCCTTGAGTTTTCTTCCAGCTTCCCACTCACTCCTTGTCTACCCTGAGTTTAGCAAGCAGTGAGATACAGCAAGATAATTGGTGTCATTGGCAGGATGATACAGCAAGACAGTTCAAATCCGTGTTGATCAAGGGTCAACTGTATATGTAGTATGTTTTTTCCTATACATAGATATCTATGATAAAGTTTAATCAGGCAGTTTAGAAATTAACCAAACTGCCAGCATCACTGCTCTTGAGCTTTGGGCCAATATTAAGTAAAATAAGGGTTACGTGAACACAAGCGCTAGGGTACCATGATGCTATGACAATCTGTCTCCTAACTGAGATGGCTACTAAGTGAGTAGCAGGTAGGACCAAGGGATGACTCACGTTCTGGGTGAGACACAGCAGGATGGCATGAGATTTCATCACATTCCTCAGAACGGTGCACAATTCAGAACTTAAAAAGCACCGTTACTGGAATTTTCCACTTAATATTTTTGGACCACAGTTGATCAAGGGCATCTGAAAACAAAACCACAGATAGGGAGCAGGAATAGAGTAGTACTTTACAGGCTTTGCATCTAACATACTCTAGGCTTTACGTTTATTTATCGGCTGCCTCCTTCTCCGCTCCCTGTACTAGAAGGTAAACATGATGCTACATCATTAGCATGTGGAACACAGCAGCAGGCTGTCAGTAATGATTGGCTGAATGGATGAATACATTGCATCCACTGAGCACTTAAGAATTTATAAAGTATTTCCACAAACACTACCCTTTGTGGTTTTCATTTAATCACTGGAAATGTCTTACAAGAATCGCACCACGAAGGTCAGACTTTATATCTCCCCATGGTATGGGAGCAGGTTCTGGTGGCTTGAGGCAGGGCTTGTACTTTCCTGGAGGAATCAGGAGCACTGGGCCAGAAAGCAGCCCAGGATACCTAGAGGCCTGGGTGCAGACCAGTCTGCCCGAGGGAGGTAAGATGACCTGCCCCTCCCTGGTGAAATCCTGGAGGCAAAACTACATTTCAGAATTGTAAATCCTTTTCCATTTGCTTCACTCAGGAGCAAAACAGAACACTAGTTTGGGAAGCAGACAGCCACTAGGGCACTCCTGGCTTTAATGACTCCTGATTACTCAGCCAGCTTGAGCTGCAGGATACAGAGCACTGCCTTCTCTGGGGCATCCATGTCAACCCAGAAGGCAGATCTCAGAATAAACAAAGGAGTATCAGGTCCCCAGATTTGTGTTTTATTCCCCACACGGACTATTCTCAGCCACGTGGCTAAAACTTTCACCCTTTCTCAATAAAAACCAGCTCAAACAGCACCTCTTTAAGGAAGCCTGGTCTGAATCTACCCCTTTCCCCACCCCATCACCACCCACTCTCTATAATCAATCTCTTCTCATTGAATTCCCACCGCATTTGGTACCATTATTACTACATTCATCATGCCCTAAGTTTTGCTATCTATCTTGACCTCCTCTTACATATATAAACTCTTTCTTAGCCACAGAGGCACCTAGATGTATCACCTAGATGTATCTCTGAGGCATCCAGCACAGTCCCAGCACGTGGCAGACACACAGTAATTGATTCCTGAGTGAATAAGCAAACAATCAGCTATTGAGGAGTATGATAAGTTGTGCTTCCCAGGTGGCACAGTGGCAAAGAATTCACCTGCCAATGCAGGAGACATAGGTTTGATTCCTGGGTCGGGAAGATCCCCTAGATTAGGAAATGGGAACTCAGTCTAGTATTCTTGCCTGGAAAATTCCGTAGACAGAAAAGCCTGGTGGGCTACAGTCCATGGGGCCACAAAGGGTCAGACACAACTGAGTGCCTCAGCAAGCATGCACATGACAAGTTATGGCTAAAACCCTACCATATCCTCAGCCTGGATCCATCCAAGGCTCTCTGACTGAATCTGACCCACCCATTTCTACCATCTTACACTGTTTTTAATCAGATCATTCTGTTGCACAAATATCCATGTATTGGTATTCTAAACTGACTGCCTCTTTGAGAATGTACTACCCTCAAAATATATCAAGAGTCTACAAAGATTACCTACCAATAATCTGTTAACTGGATGTTAACAGATGGAATAAAATCTAAAATGCAAAAATACCTCATTTTGGAATGCTGGATGTTATCTTTGGATCTTCCTTGACTCGATGGATATGAGTCTGAGTGACCTCTGGGAGTTGGTGATGGACAGGGAGGCCTGGCATGCTGCGATTCATGGGGTCGCAAAGAGTCGGATACGACTGAGCGACTGATCTGATCTGATCTGATTTGTCTCTCATTTCCCACGTACAAGCAAGTGTACAGTTCTATTAACTATGCCTCTACCTGTCTCTGGAACCAGTCCAACTTTCTCCATCCTCACCGACATGGCATCTGTCACCTGGATTGCTGCCCCAGCTGCCCTAACTGGTCCCGTGCCTCCAAGCTCGCCCCAATGTAATTCCTCCTCCACGGTGCAACTCCCTGTTCTCTTTGAAAGGCAATTCTGGTCACACGTCTCTCCAGCTCAGGGTTTTTAACACCCTCATGATATATAGTCTGTGCTCCTCAATGGGGCACACAAGGCCTTGGCCGTCTGTCCCTTACCTGCCCCTCCTGCCTTCTCTCTCCCCACCTTCTCCCACACCTACACTCCAGCCACGCTGTGTGCATGCCTGCTAAGTCACTTCAGCCATGTCCAATTCTTTGCGACCCCATGGATGGTAGCCAGGCTCTTCTGTCCATGGGGTCCCCAGGCAAGAATACTGGAGTGGGTTGCCATGACCTTTCCAGGAGATTTTCCCCACCCAGAAATTGAGCCTGTGTCTCTACTGTTTCCTCATTAGCAGGCGGGTTCTTTACCACTAGTCCAGCCACCCTGAACAACTTGAACTCGTCAGGGGTGTCAATCAGATCTGTCTTACCACCTCCCTGTCACGTAGACCCGTCCCCTTGCCTGAAATGACGTATCCTCCCACTGTCCTCTTCTTATGCCTCTTCACCTGGTCAACTCCCAACTCGTCCTTCATCGTAAGACTTCCCTGAGCTCCCAGCCAAGGCGGCCTGCTGCCAAGCATCCAGATGGCACCCTCACCGACTCACCATGTGCACTGCCACAGCCAGCTCACCTGTCCCCTTGCCTCCCATACGTGACTTAGCTTCCTGACGGCAAGTGCCCTGGCAGTTTCAGAATCCACCTGGCCCTGTGCCTGGTGCTAACAGGAACCCCACAAGGAACCACGAAAGGACTTCGGAAATCAGATCAGTCTCCGAGGAGGCAGCTGCTGAACGAGGGTGCGACCACCAGTGTGTATGTGTGAGTCAGTCCTCAGTCATTCAGTTGCATCCAACTCTTTGCGACCCCATGGACTGTAGCCCACCAGGTTCCTCTGTCCATGGAATTTTCCAGGTAAGAATACTGGAGGGAGTTGCCATTCCCTTCTCCAGGGGATCTTCCCAACCCAGGGATCAAACCTATGTCTCCTGCATTGGGAAGCAGATTTTTTTTTACCACTGTACCACCTATTATGTTCCCTATCTACAGTTCAATCCCTACCCACAGTTCAATCCCTACCCCATTCATACCACTGGAATTCTGAAATCAAATTTAAAACAAATCTAAATTCTCCCCCTTAAAATAAATAAAAGACAAAATAAGTCATATAATTGACACTCCTGGTCAAAGGGAAGAAATGGGGCAACCGATGTATCCAACAAGGGGATAGGTAAAAGAATAGAAATAATTTACATTAACTTTGGAAAATTATACAATTGTCAGTAGAACAATTGTAAAATAAAATGAATAAGGGATTTGGGATCAGAAATCCTGACTTGTGATATCTGTATGACCTTGAACTTGTCACTCAATCACCAAGTCTCCCTCTTCTCACATGGGTTGTTGTGATAAAACAATGGACATAAGGCATTTCTGCATTTGTAAAGCACTATACAAATACAAGCTCATTCAAACTATAATTATGATGACTTGCAGAAAAATGTTTATGCTGCTACTGCTGCTGCTAAGTCGCTTCAGTCGTGTCCGACTCTGTGCGACCCCATAGATGGCAGCTCACCAGGCTCCCCTGTCCCTGGGATTCTCCAGGCAAGAACACTGGAGTGGGTTGCCATTTCCTTCTTCAATGCATGAAGAGTGAAAGTGAAGTCACTCAGTCATGTCCGACTCTTAGGGACCCATGGACTGCAGCCCACCAGGCTCCTCCATCCATGGGATTTTCCAGGCAAAAGTACTGGACTGGGGTGCCATTGCCCTCTCCGAAATGTTTATGACACAGTAAGAAAAGTTGTATACAAATATGTGTACAACTGTGTAAATTATGTGTGAAAGGGTTAGTTACTCAGTTGTGTTTGACTCTTTGTGGCCCTAGGGACTATAGTCTGCCAGGCTCCTCTGTCCATGGAATTCTCCAGGCAAGAACACTGGAGTGGGTTGCCATTCCCTCCTTCAGGGGATCTTCCTGACCCAGGGATGGCAACCAGGTCTCCTGAATTTCAGGCAGATTCTTTACCACCTGAGTCCCCCAAAATGGAGGATGTTAGCATTCTTCAACCCAGATAAGACCACCAGAGACTGGGTTAAAGGAACCAGAGAAGCTCATTAGGAGACCACCTGAAGTCAAATGAAAGGAATGCCAGCCCTATACACACCCCGATCCATGCAGCAGCCCTGCCCTTGAACGACTGCTACAAAATTCCTCATCAAATACCCTGGGGTTGGGACACATAGTTTTTGAGGGCACAAGCCCACTGTGTTACCCTTTGCCTGGCAAAGCAATAAAACCATTCTCTTCTACTTCACCCAAAACTCAGTCCCCAAGATTCGATTAGTCAGATCAGTCGCTCAGTCGTGTCCGACTCTTTGCGACCCCATGAACCGCAGCACGCCAGGCCTCCCTGTCCATCACCAGCTCCCGGAGGTCACTCAGACTCGCATCCATCGAGTCAGTGATGCCATCCAGCCATCTCATCCTCTGTCGTCCCCCTTCTCCTCCTGCCCTCAATCCCTCCCAGCATCAGAGTCTTCTCCAATGAGTCAACTCTTCACATGAGGTGGCCAAAATACTGGAGTTTCAGCTTTAGCATCATTCCTTCTAAAGAAATTCCAGGATTGATCTCCTTCAGAATGGACTGGTTGGATCTTCTTGCAGTCCAAGGGACTCTCAAGAGTCTTCTCCAACACCACAGTTCTGGTGCACAAAGGCTATTGTCAGCATCATGACCAATTTCTTCAAGACCAAGCTCTAGGCTCACCTTCTCCTAGGAGTCTTCCTTGTGTGACCACAATCCAAATGGATCACTCTTTTGCTTTGTTATTAGTTTGACTACAGTTTAAAAGACAAACAAAAAAAACACACTGTTCCCAGTTGTTACATCCCAGTGTGTTCTCTCTCCCAACAGGACAGCAAGACCGAGGGCAGGACCCATGCTTTCTGCTGCCTTTCCACCTCCCACAGTGCCTTCTCGAAGACTTCACAAACGCTAGTTGAATAAGTGGTGAGCAGAGTATCTGACCAATGAATGAGGTGCTCCAGGTTTCTGCTGTTGATTTCAGCAACGATACAATTAGCAGTCTCTGAAGATCTGCCACAATGAGCCGTATCATCCATTGTAATTGTTCATCTGGTCATTATTTTGGCACATTCCAAGCTGCAGTATAAGTAATTACATTCTGTGCACAGAGCCACTCACCTCAATTACAGGCCTTGGCAACTACGTTACGAGATAACATTATACAAAGAGGCTATGAATCAGTCGGCTGGGTACAGGGAGGATTTTTAAAAGAAAGAACAGTGAACCAACCATGTAAAGCCTGCTTTAATCAAATACAGTATTCTTCTGAAATCAGAAGTCAGTGAGGAAAAGATTATCAAGCTACACAGACACAGAACAAGAATGAAAACAGATGTGATGAAATAAAGCTTATATTTTAAGGCAATATGAGAAAAATTTAAACATAAAATTTTTCTCTGCTCCCTTGGGCCCCCACCTTCCCTCCCAGTGTGCATTAATTAGCATTTGCATTATGCATTAACCAGACCTTCCAGACAGCAGACATACCTGTTCAACCATAAAGATCAACTCTTATTCTGGTGCCAACCACATAACTCCTTAGAAGACAACATTCCTGTCTTAATCCTGTAAGGGGTCATGATGACCCACCACTCACCTTATATGTGTAGACACCTTTGGTAAGCTTTACACATAATGCCAATATATCATTTCCCTTAAAGATAGCAATGGGTGCAGAGCAGGCTGGGTCAGATGCCTTGCGGAAATACAGCACTGTATCTAATGGAAGTTCTTAGCTTAAATACTTACAGCTTCATTAATGTTACTAACTATATTTCTTCTATTCTGCCTCTTTTACAAGATTATTGGTTCTTGCATTGCCAAACGTGTGACTGAGCCTCCAATAAAAATAAGGATGACTAGGCAATTTGAAATGATCAACCAAATATATAGTCCTATAAGTTCAATGATTATAATAACCTGACTCTGGATAAAGGAAGAAGCAACAAGAGGGAGCCACTTCCCAGACCATAACAGACTAGTAAAACCAGCAGTACAAAAGCTGTTGGCTGCTGTTAACAGGGCCTTGTCCAATAATAGCACATTGAGGGACCTATCAACAAAATCCTTGCCTGATCTAGAAATGAGCATTCCTAGCACTGAGGGGCAAACAGGTCATGAAATGCCTCCCAAACTCTGGTCAAAATCATGGCCAAAAAGGAAAGGATTGTAAAAATAATGAATGTTGGCCATCAGCCAGTTCTATAAGAATCAAGTCGCTGACCACTGCAGTCACTGACCTATAACACACCCTGAAGGGAATTAAGGGTGAAGATCAGAATAAGACATGGGAAAACTGGAAGAACTAGTCCTCAGAGAGTTAGATATTTTCAGAAGAAAATTTTATGAATCCAGTTTCTTGCATCTTCCAATACTCAAAGTGGACGTGTTAATCGCTCACTCATATCTGACTCTTTGCAACACCATGGACTATAGCCTGCCTGGCTCCTCTGTCCATGGGGTTCTCCAGGCAAGAATACTGGAGTGGGTTGCCATTCCCTTCTCCAGGGGATCTTCCCAACCCAGGAATTGAACCCAGGTCTCCTGCACTGCAGGAGGATGCTTTACCATCTGAGCCACCAGGGAAGTCCTGCCACACTCAGAAAAGCACTAAAACAATTAACCAAAATGTCTGTTCCTCACAAACAGTAGGAACCTTCTACCAAGAAGTCTGCTTGACTGTGTGCTTCTCCATCATCAAACTCACATATAACGGCCTCCCCCACTATCTCTTTGGAACAGTTCTCAGAGCTCACTAAGAGACTGTCTTCCAAGTTAAAATCCTCCAGTTGGCCTGAATAAAATTTGCCATTCCTTTCTTAGATTGACCATTGATGAATTTTTTTGTCAACAAGTGTGTAAGTAGGGGCGTTTCTTCTCCTTGTGTGTACCCCTGTGAGTTTTGTGCTTAGTTGCTCAGTTGCATCTGACTCTTTGCAACCCCATGGACAGTAGCCCACCAGGCTCCTCTGTCCATAGGGATTCTTCAGGCAAGAATACTGGAGTGGGTTGCCACACCCTCCACCAGAGGGTCTTCCCCATCCAGGGATCGAACCCGGGTCTCCCTCATTGCAGGCGGATTCTTTACCATCTGAGCCACCAGGGAAGCCCAAGAATACTGAAGTGGGTAGTCTGTTCCTTAGGGGATCTTCCCGACCCAGGAATTGAACCAGGGTCTCCTGCATTGCAAGTGGATTCTTTACCAGGTGAGCCACCCAGGAAGCCCCGTGTGTACCCCTGCTGCTGCTGTTGCTAAGTCACTTCAGTCGTGTCTGACTCTGTGCGACACCTGAGATGGCAGCCCACTAGGCTCCCCTGTCCCTGGGATTATCCGGGCAAGAACACTGGAGTGGGTTGCCATTTCCTTCTCCAATGCAATGCATGAAAGTGAAAAGTGAAAGTGAAGTCACTCAGTCATGTCTGACTCTGAGTGACCCCATGGACTGCATGGGATTTTCCAGGCAAGAGTAACCCTGCTGCTGCTGTCATTTCAGTCNTAAAAGACAAACAAAAAAAACACACTGTTCCCAGTTGTTACATCCCAGTGTGTTCTCTCTCCCAACAGGACAGCAAGACCGAGGGCAGGACCCATGCTTTCTGCTGCCTTTCCACCTCCCACAGTGCCTTCTCGAAGACTTCACAAACGCTAGTTGAATAAGTGGTGAGCAGAGTATCTGACCAATGAATGAGGTGCTCCAGGTTTCTGCTGTTGATTTCAGCAACGATACAATTAGCAGTCTCTGAAGATCTGCCACAATGAGCCGTATCATCCATTGTAATTGTTCATCTGGTCATTATTTTGGCACATTCCAAGCTGCAGTATAAGTAATTACATTCTGTGCACAGAGCCACTCACCTCAATTACAGGCCTTGGCAACTACGTTACGAGATAACATTATACAAAGAGGCTATGAATCAGTCGGCTGGGTACAGGGAGGATTTTTAAAAGAAAGAACAGTGAACCAACCATGTAAAGCCTGCTTTAATCAAATACAGTATTCTTCTGAAATCAGAAGTCAGTGAGGAAAAGATTATCAAGCTACACAGACACAGAACAAGAATGAAAACAGATGTGATGAAATAAAGCTTATATTTTAAGGCAATATGAGAAAAATTTAAACATAAAATTTTTCTCTGCTCCCTTGGGCCCCCACCTTCCCTCCCAGTGTGCATTAATTAGCATTTGCATTATGCATTAACCAGACCTTCCAGACAGCAGACATACCTGTTCAACCATAAAGATCAACTCTTATTCTGGTGCCAACCACATAACTCCTTAGAAGACAACATTCCTGTCTTAATCCTGTAAGGGGTCATGATGACCCACCACTCACCTTATATGTGTAGACACCTTTGGTAAGCTTTACACATAATGCCAATATATCATTTCCCTTAAAGATAGCAATGGGTGCAGAGCAGGCTGGGTCAGATGCCTTGCGGAAATACAGCACTGTATCTAATGGAAGTTCTTAGCTTAAATACTTACAGCTTCATTAATGTTACTAACTATATTTCTTCTATTCTGCCTCTTTTACAAGATTATTGGTTCTTGCATTGCCAAACGTGTGACTGAGCCTCCAATAAAAATAAGGATGACTAGGCAATTTGAAATGATCAACCAAATATATAGTCCTATAAGTTCAATGATTATAATAACCTGACTCTGGATAAAGGAAGAAGCAACAAGAGGGAGCCACTTCCCAGACCATAACAGACTAGTAAAACCAGCAGTACAAAAGCTGTTGGCTGCTGTTAACAGGGCCTTGTCCAATAATAGCACATTGAGGGACCTATCAACAAAATCCTTGCCTGATCTAGAAATGAGCATTCCTAGCACTGAGGGGCAAACAGGTCATGAAATGCCTCCCAAACTCTGGTCAAAATCATGGCCAAAAAGGAAAGGATTGTAAAAATAATGAATGTTGGCCATCAGCCAGTTCTATAAGAATCAAGTCGCTGACCACTGCAGTCACTGACCTATAACACACCCTGAAGGGAATTAAGGGTGAAGATCAGAATAAGACATGGGAAAACTGGAAGAACTAGTCCTCAGAGAGTTAGATATTTTCAGAAGAAAATTTTATGAATCCAGTTTCTTGCATCTTCCAATACTCAAAGTGGACGTGTTAATCGCTCACTCATATCTGACTCTTTGCAACACCATGGACTATAGCCTGCCTGGCTCCTCTGTCCATGGGGTTCTCCAGGCAAGAATACTGGAGTGGGTTGCCATTCCCTTCTCCAGGGGATCTTCCCAACCCAGGAATTGAACCCAGGTCTCCTGCACTGCAGGAGGATGCTTTACCATCTGAGCCACCAGGGAAGTCCTGCCACACTCAGAAAAGCACTAAAACAATTAACCAAAATGTCTGTTCCTCACAAACAGTAGGAACCTTCTACCAAGAAGTCTGCTTGACTGTGTGCTTCTCCATCATCAAACTCACATATAACGGCCTCCCCCACTATCTCTTTGGAACAGTTCTCAGAGCTCACTAAGAGACTGTCTTCCAAGTTAAAATCCTCCAGTTGGCCTGAATAAAATTTGCCATTCCTTTCTTAGATTGACCATTGATGAATTTTTTTGTCAACAAGTGTGTAAGTAGGGGCGTTTCTTCTCCTTGTGTGTACCCCTGTGAGTTTTGTGCTTAGTTGCTCAGTTGCATCTGACTCTTTGCAACCCCATGGACAGTAGCCCACCAGGCTCCTCTGTCCATAGGGATTCTTCAGGCAAGAATACTGGAGTGGGTTGCCACACCCTCCACCAGAGGGTCTTCCCCATCCAGGGATCGAACCCGGGTCTCCCTCATTGCAGGCGGATTCTTTACCATCTGAGCCACCAGGGAAGCCCAAGAATACTGAAGTGGGTAGTCTGTTCCTTAGGGGATCTTCCCGACCCAGGAATTGAACCAGGGTCTCCTGCATTGCAAGTGGATTCTTTACCAGGTGAGCCACCCAGGAAGCCCCGTGTGTACCCCTGCTGCTGCTGTTGCTAAGTCACTTCAGTCGTGTCTGACTCTGTGCGACACCTGAGATGGCAGCCCACTAGGCTCCCCTGTCCCTGGGATTATCCGGGCAAGAACACTGGAGTGGGTTGCCATTTCCTTCTCCAATGCAATGCATGAAAGTGAAAAGTGAAAGTGAAGTCACTCAGTCATGTCTGACTCTGAGTGACCCCATGGACTGCATGGGATTTTCCAGGCAAGAGTAACCCTGCTGCTGCTGTCATTTCAGTCATGTCCGACTCTGTGCGACCCCATGATGGCAGCCCATCAGGTTCCCCCGTCCCTGGGATTCTCCAGGCAAGAACACTGGAGCGGGTTGCCATTTTCTTCTCCAATGCAATGCATGAAAGTGAAAAGTGAAAATGAAGTCACTCAGTCGTGTCCAACTCTGAGTGACCCCATGGACTGCAGCCTTCCAGGCTCTTCTGTCCATGGGATTTTCCAGGCAAGAGTACCCCTGCTGCTGCTGCTCAGTCGCTTCAGTCGTGTCCAACTCTGTGCGACCCCATGACGGCAGCCCATCAGGCTCCCCCGTCCTTGGGATTCTCCAGGCAAGAACACTGGAGCGGGTTGCCATTTCCTTCTCCAGCACATGAGAGTGAAGTCGCTCTGTCGTGTCTGACTCTTAGCAACCCTATGGACTGCTGCTGCTGCTGCCGCCAAGTCGCTTCAGTCGTGTCCGACTCTGTGCGACTCCATAGACAGCAGCCCACCAGGCTCCTCTGTCCCTGGGATTCTCCAGGCAGGAACAATGGAGTGGGTTGCTATTTCCTTCTCCAATGAATGAAGGTGAAAAGTCAAAGTGAAGTCACTCAGTCGTGCCCGACTCTTAGCGACCCAATGGACTACAGCCAACCAGGCTCCTCCGTCCATGGGATTTTCCAGCTCCAGGTAATAGAACTCCTACAGAGCGCCACCTACTGCTCAGCGTGGGGAGTGCGAGCAGGAAGCTGACAGCGGCTATTTCTCACTCCCCAGTCTTAAGTTATTTGGTTACTAAATTGTCTTCGGCTCTTTGCGACCCTGTAAGCTGCAGCATGCCAGGCTTCCCTGTCCACTGTCTCCCAGAGTTTGCTCAAATTCATGTCTACTGAGTCAGTGATACCATCCAACCATCTCATCCTGTAGCCCCCTTCTCCTCCTGCCCTCAATCTTTCCTAGTATCAGGGTCTTTTTCAATGAGTTGGATGTCTGAAGGGCAGGCTCTAAACAAGTACCAGAATGTTGATACTACATACTGAGGCTAATAACTAATTTGCCAAATACTGTGCTAAGTGCTTTACATGCATCATCTCATTTTATCTTCACAGTAATTCCATGAAATTGGTTCTTTATCCTCATTTCAATAAAGATGCAGGAACAACCGGTTTGAAACACCTACTTACTCAGTGGTCCCAATTTGCCAGGAACTGTGCAAGGCCCTGGGGACCCAATGTTAAGCAAATAAAACCAGCTCTACCTTCATGGAGCTTACCTTCTAGTGGGAAAGGCAAAAAATGAGGGGTAGAAAAGAAGTTTAACAAAGTAATAGCTAAATGTGTAAAGTTCTATAAAGGACATGAATTGGTTACATAGGGAAAGGACCATTTTCAATGAAACGGGAAGAGGAGTTTGCTCAGATACCCTCACACACAAAGTGAGAATCTCTGTAGGCTCCAATAGGACACTCAGAAGGGCTGGGAACAAGACCAGGCCTCTCTGTTCTCAGGTCTGTTACAGAGGAGCCCCGGTATAGGTGTGCAGTGTACAAAAGGGAGAGACCTGTGCCTGTGTAAGTCCAGAAAAACTGGGGAAACACACAGAGGAAAATACAGATATCCATTGGAAAAAGTGAAACGGAGACCCTTATGTTAACCTACAACAAAGAGAACATTCTTGACGATTTTACCATTTGAACCTGGTACGCGTAATTTATGTACCAGGGCAGGACTGCCGTGATGATGCTACCAGATGTGTGACACCTGCTCGTAACTTGTGGGATTAAGCTGCCTGGCAGAAGCAGTTTCTTTCAGACATTCTGCTGGTCACAGTTCTAGGGTTAATGGGATAAGCCTTCCTCAGACATAGAAATGGGATAAAATGGGATATCGGTAATGGGATAAAGACCAGCAGATTATACTTTTTTTATAATGGTATATAATTTTATTAAAATATCAAAGCAGTATTATAACTTTTGACTAGTTATTGTATAGGCCATTCAGGGTAAGGGAAAAAGCAACAGAGCCACCTTGATACAAGCAAAATAACTCCCCAACGGACTCAGGCTCCCTCCCCCACACTCTTAAAATGAAATCAGCTATATGTCATACACTGTATATGCTGTATGTACACTACATGTGCATGTATGTATATACACACACACACTATATATATATATAGAAAGTCCCCTACATACGAAACTTCCAGTTGCAAACTTTCAAAGTCGGGCACGTGCGTGCCATCAGCATCAGGTGCTGTGACACTGCAGCCCGCCCTCCATCCCCCGCTGCTGATGCTCCTTCCGCCCTACCGTCTCCCACCTCCTCGCCCTTCTCCAGTCAGTAGCTGTTCTTGCCCAGTGCCAGCCCCTGGATGCCAGCTGTTGGACTCTCCTACTATACTTTTCAAGGTACTACACTGTAAGATTTAAAATGTGGTTTTTGTTTTTTATATATTTTCATGCAAAGAATATTATAAGACTATTACAGTATAGTACTATATAGCCAATTGTGTTAGTTGAGTGCCTAGGCTAACTTTGTTGGACTTTGTTTACAAACAAATTGGATTTAACGAATGTGCTCTCAGAACACAACTTGTTAGTATGTAGGGGACTTGCTGTATACACACACACACACACACACACACACACACTGTGTGCCTGGTCTTCCTCCTCTTCCTCTTACACCTCCCCTCTCCCAGAGCCACACCTGAGGCTTTTCTACTTCACATGGTTACACTCATTTCTAAGACCTCAAACAATGCCATGCTCACCTCTGGCCACAAACCCTTTCCACCTCCTTCAGGCCTGTATTCCTACTTCACCAGTCCTTGAAACATCAAATGCACTCCGTATCTTTCTTTTCACTGTGGTCCATAACCCTTTGATGATGTAACTTCCTTCCCCATGTAGCCTTGACCTCATTTATCCATCAGTCCATTCAGCAGGTATCTTTGGAGTGCTTACTATGCGCATGTGTGACCTGCATATGGGACTATGAGGGACATTAAAACTGGCCATTTCTTTCTGGAGCTTACAACTTTGGAGAGGAGTACGTGTGTTAGTCATCCAGTCCTGTCTGATTCTTTGCGACCGCCATGGGATATGGCCCACCAGGCTCCTCTGTCTGTGGATTCTCCAAGCAGGAATACCAGAGTGGGTTGCCATTTCCTTCTCCAGGGGATCTTCCCGACCCAGGGAATGAACCCAGGTCTCCTGCACCATCTAAACCGCCAGGGAAGCAGAGAGACAAACTAAGACTCATAGTACAGGGAGGAGATGAGACCAGATATCTGAACAGAAAGGAAAGTTCAGCATTCTCCTTGCCCTCAGTCATCTTTAATATCCAGTCCTTTGTCCTTCTACTCCATGCTTCCAAAAGTCCACTAACCTTGGATATTTGGGATCAATCCAAAAATTCACTCTTAAGAGAAAAATCACACAAACATGCTGATGGTTCTTACTATAAACTTACAGTTTCTAATCTCAATCTAGCCTGAAGCGAAGATTGCCAGGTACAGTTGTCCAGGTTGCCTACTCCACAACCCTCTAGGGTACCATTCACACAGCCTACTATGAAGAATATTGGTGCTTCTAATCTTGTGCTGTACGTAACCAACTATATGCAATAGCCCTAATCACAGCAGTCATGTTATGTTCATTTGTATTTTCATTGGTCAGCTCCTTCTCTAACATGTCATTACAAGTATTCTCAACTTCCAAACTTAATTTCAAAAGCTAACTCAACTCTTATCTGACCCAGATAATCAAAATTTTTAAATACCAACTCCCTCAAATTTCATCCACTACACCTCAATTGTATCTATACCTGAAGCCACATTTGCCTCTTTATTAGAGGCTCAGAGAAAGTCTTTCCTTCCATCCAGGCACAGAGCAATTTTTAGAGATAGAAGTTCTCCCCCAGGTCTCTACTTTCTCACCACTTAAGCTAAATGCAAGCAAGCTGGCACTCACCTTTATGACCCCAGCTGGACTCACCATATGACTTCCTTCAGATCTACTGATAGCTTTTTCAGTCCTGTATTTCTGATCTCCCTGCAGCATGCATCATTGTTGACAATCATGTCTTTTCTTAAAATTCTCTCCTCGCTGGCTTCTATGACATTCTCCTTTAGTTTTTCTTGTACTTTTCTGGAAACATCTTGTATGTATTCATCCCTTTCTCTCCATTCCCACAGCCATCATCTTCTCTTGCATGGGTTATTCCAATAGCATTTCAGCTGGTCCCCTGGCTCCCCTTCAGTCTGGCCTCCATAAGGTGAAATTTTATATTCTTTCTAAACTCCAGTACTGTGGCCACCTCATGCGAAGAGTTGACTCATTGGAAAAGACTCTGATGCTGGGAGGGATTGGGGGTAGGAGGAGAAGGGGATGACAGAAGATGAGATAGCTGGATGGCATCACTGACTCGATGGATATGAGTTTGAGAGAACTCCAGGAGTTGGTGATGGACAGGGAGGCCTGGCATGTTGCAATTCACAGGGTCGCAAAGAGTCAGACACAACTGAGCGACTGAACTGAACTGAACTGAAACTCTAACCTAATCCTATCTCCTCCATGCAGGAAACCCTTCAGTGGCTTTCCAGCTTCTACAAGTTCACGTCCCTCAATATTGGATCCAAGGCCCTCTCTAACCTGGTACCTATCAACCACCTACATCTTCTCTCTTCTTAATTGACCTTTTCTGCCCTCATCTCCAGATATATTGAACTACTTGAAGTTATCTTTATGAGCCATGCTTTCTCTTGCCTTTATAACAACATAAAATGCTTTCTCTACCAAAAATGTTCTTCACAGCAATACTGTGTTAAATTTATTATTTAATTTTCACATACATAAAACAATTTTACAAATATACATGTTACATAAAAACAATAAACCACTACCCATTCCAAGAACTAGAACATGACCAATTCCATCACATCTGCCTTTGTGGTTCCTCCCAACCTTTTTTAAGAGGTAACCACTATCATAAATTTTAGATTATTTATTCTCTTCCTTTACACAAAAATTACTGAGGCAAAATTAATTTTTGCATGTTCATCAAACCATCAACACAATCAAGATAATAAACACGTTCATCACCTCAAAAGTTTCCTTTTGTAATCTCCCATCCCACAGCCTGCATTCTCCACTCATATGCTTTCTCCCAGTATAACTTAGTTCACATTTTCTAGAATTTCTATACGAATGGACTCACACAGTATATACTCTGGCTTCTTTCACTCAGCAAAAATATTCTGAAATTCATCTATGTTGCTGTGTATATCCATAGTTCACTCCTTTATGTTCGTAAGTAGTATACTATTGCATAAATATGCCACAGTTTGTTTATGCATGACCTATTGATGAGCTTCTGGACTGTCCAATTAAATATAAATAAGGCTACCAAAAAGATTTGCGTTCAAACCTTTATGTGGTCATATGCTGTTTTTACTCCTTGGCAGATGACAGGTGAATAGCTGGGTCATATAACTGGTGTATTGTTTAACTTTTTAAGAAACTTCCAAAATGACTGTTCTATTTTACTTTCCTCCCAGTAGTCCAAAGGGCTTCCCTGGTGGCTCAGATGGTAAAGAATCCACTGCAATGTGGGAGACCTGGGTTCGGCCCCTGGGTCGGGAAGCTCTCCTGGAGGAGGTCATGGCAACCCACCCCAGTATTCTTGCCTGGAGAATCCCAGGGACAGAGGAGCCTGGTGGGTGCCAAGAGTTGGACAGGACTGAGTGGCAACAGCTGTCTTTGAGAGCTCCAAGTCCTCCACACCCTCATCACAGCTTGGTGTGATCAGTCTTTACAGGTGTGTAATGATACATTTTTTTACTTCAGATAGTTTTCATCTCTAGAAATTCAGTGTGGGTCTTTTTATATTTTTCACAACTTCACTAACTCTTCAGTCTTTATTCATTTCTTAAACATATGGAATACAACTATAATAGTTACTTTTAATACTTTATCTGCTAATTTTACCATCTATATAATTTTTGGGTCAGTTTTGATTAACTGAATTTTCTCTTCACTGTGCATCATATTTTACTATTTCTTTGCATGACTGTTAATTTTTTTTATTTGATGCCAGACATCGTGAATTTACCTCATTTGATGCTGGATATTTTTGTATTCCTATGATGCTTTTGAACTGTGGTGTTGGAGAAGACTCTTGAGAGTCCCTTGGACTGCAAGGAGATCCAACCGGTCCATTCTGAAGGAGATCAGCCCTGGGATTTCTTTGGAGGGAATGATGCTGAAGCTGAAACTCCAGTACTTTGGCCACCTCATGCGAAGAGTTGACTCATTGGAGAAGACTCTGATGCTGGGAGGGATTGGGGGCAGGAGGAGAAGGGGATGGCAGAGGATGAGATGGCTGGATGGCATCAC
>SJYM01009397.1:25040-77435 GCA_006410775.1 Tragelaphus imberbis | reverse complement strand
TGCATCGTGTTGAGAGAAATCCCACGAACACACTTGATCATCAAAACGGAACTAGACAGCCTTGAGGAAACTTCAAATGTGGTCCAACCTACCGGTCTCATTGGAGAGGAACCCCGAGGTTCCTGGCACAACTTCCTTTGAGCCACTTCTTCCCTCTTGATCTCGACATCAGGGTCGATCCCCCTGCTTTGTCTGGAAAGGGATCCCGACCTTCCAGTCCCACCTCAGGAGGAGGCGGGCCTCACTTGGAAACTAGAGAGGAAGCCTCGTGCTTAGTGCCACATTCCAAAAGACACCGATTTCCCCATCCACTCAAGAGAAGTCCCAATGCCTGCACCACTATTCCAATGAAACCCCGAGGATGAAGTCACCACACCAAGGGGCACTGACACACTGGGTGCATCCTACTGAAAGAGCCTCTGATTCCACGGACAACTCAACAAGTGGCCTGACACCCTATGAACACCTCGAGAGGCAAGGGGAGTTCCATGCCTCCAAACAAGGCGAGGCCTAACTACCTGTTCAAAACCCCCAAAGACCACGAGATCGATGTCCGAACAGGAGAGGAAGACTGAGATTCCAGCCTCAACTCCAGATGAGGCCCTCTTTCATGGAACTGAACCCAGGGGAATCCCAAGACAACCCTCTCAAGTGCACAGTATTCCCCTTTCACATAGGCTCCAAGGGAAACTGCCAGAGGTCACCGTTACAAGCCCAGGGAACCTAGGGATTCTTACAGCACCTCGAGTAACACTTAGAGATACATCCTTCAACACGTCTTGAAGCCCGATTCCCCTGCTATGACACAAGAGCCATCCCGGGCCCTCCTCGCTATTCGAATAGGGACTGGACTACCCTGGGGACACAAGAGAGGCTCCCTGAATTCCCCGTCATAGCTCAAGAAACACCACACGTCGAGCCGCAGCTCGAGAAAACACCATGAAATTCCCCCAACATCACCACATGAGGCCATTCTTTTCCTGCAGGGCCTAGAGAGCAACGCCGAAACCCCTCTCAAAAATCCACAGAAGGCTTGATTCCCTTTTTTTAACACAATGGTCTTCAAGAGCTAGCCTTAGCCATTCGAGAAGAGACGGGAGTTCTTTGTTTCAACTCGCAACAAGGCCAGACTCCCTGGCTGAAGATTGAATGCAACCCCGAGACCCCAAGCTCCCCTGAAGGGGAACATGGAGTTTCTGGACACACGCCTAGAAGACTAGAAGAGGTCTCTTTGCCCTATCGAGACTCGAGAGCAATCCCCAGCTCTCCCACGCCATTTTTAATGGAGATTGGTCTTCCCTGAGGCCACATGAGAGGCTCCTTGAGTTCCGAGTCATAACTCGACAATCCCGTCATTAGCCGAGAATAACGATGTGGTTGCCCAGTCATCACCAGATGAGGCCATTTCCTGCTGAAGCGTGTTGAGCAAAATCGCACGAACACACTGCATTATAAAACGGAACTAGAGAGCTTGAGGAAACTTCAAATGTGGCCCCACATACCGGTCTCATTGGAGAGGATCACCGAGGTTCCTGGCACATCTTCCTCTGAGCCCCTTCTTCCCTCCTGATCTCGACATGAGGGTCAATCCCCCCGCTATGCCTGAAAAGGTTTCCCGACCTTCCTTCAAACCTCAGCAGGAGGCCCTGCTCACTTGGAAACTCGAGAGGAAGCCTCGTGGTTCGTGCCACATTCTGAAAGACACCAATTTCCCCGTTAACTCAAGAAAAGTCCCAATGCCTGGGCAACTTTTCCAATGGAACCCCAAGGATGAAGTCACCACACGAAGGAGTACTGACACACTGGGTGCATCCTCCCGAAAGAGCCTCTGGTTCAAAGGACAACTCGATAAGTGTCCTGACCCTCCATGAACACCTCAAGAGGAAAGCGGAATTCCATGCCTCCACACAAGGTGAGGTCAACTCTCTGCTCAGAACCCCCAAAAACCCTGAGATAGATTTCAGAACAGGGAGGAAGCCTGAGATTCCCGCCTCACCTCCAGATGTGGCCCTCTTCCATGGCACTGAAACCAGGGGAATCACAACACAACCCTCTCAACTGCACAGTATTTTCCATTCTCATAGGCACCAAAGGAAGCTGCCAGAGGTCACCGTCACAAGCCCAGGGAACCTAGGGATTCTTACAGCAACTCGAGAAACACCTCGAGATATCCCCTTCAACACTTCTTGAAGCCCGATTCCCCTGTCATGACTAGAGAGCCATCCTGGGTCATCCTCACTACTACAATGGTCACTGGACTTCCGTGGGGACACAAGAGAGGATCCCTGAGTTCCCCGCCATAGCTTGACAGAAACACCACACGTCGAGACGCAGCTCCAGAAAACACCTTGAGATTCCCCGGACATCGCCACATGAGGCCGTTCTTTTCCTCCATGGCCTAGAGAGAAACCCCGAGTCCACTCTCAAAACTCCGCAGAAGGCTTGATTGCCTTTTAATTTTTTTAAACAATGGGCTTCAAGAGCTAGCCTTGTCGACTCGAGAGGAGAGAGGAGTTCTTTTTTTCAACTAGAAACGTGGCCAGACTCCACGGCTGAAGCTTGAATGCACCCAAGAGATACCTAGCGCACCTGGACACATGCTTAGAAGAATATAAAAGGTCTCTTTGCCCTGCAGCGCCTGGACAGCAAGCCCCTACTCTCCCACGCCATTTGGAATGGAGATTGCTCTTCACTTTGGCCACATGATTGGCTCACTGAGTTCTGGGTGGTAACTCGAGAATCCCGCCATAAGTCGAGAATACCACGTGGTTGCCCAGTCATCGCCAGAGGAAGACATTTCCAGTTGCAGCGGGTTGAGAGAAATCCCAAGAACCCACTGGATCATCAAAATCGAACTAGACAGCCTTGAGGAAAGTTCAAATGTGGCCCAACATAACAGTCTCATGGGAGAAGAACACCTAGGTTCCAGCACAAATTCTTCTGAGCCTATTATTCCCTCTTAATCTTGACATGAGTGTCGGTTCCCCTGCTTTTTCTGGAAAGGGATCATGTCCTTCCTGTCCCACTTCAGGAGGAGGCCTGTCTCACTTGGAAACTCCAGAGGAAGCCTTGTGGTTCGTGCCACATCCTGAAAGACATCGATTTCCCCGTCCTCTCAAGAGAAATCCCGATGCCTGAGCACCTTTTCCATTGGAACCCAGAGGATGAAGTCACCACACAAAGGGGCAATGACACCAGGGTTTCATCCTCCCGAAAGAGCCTCTGGTTCCAAGAACAACTCGACAAGTTGCCTGATACCCCATGAACACTTCAAGAGGCAAGTGGCGTTCCATGCCTCCAAACAACGTTAGGCCTAACTTCCTGTTGAAAACCCCCAAAGACTCCGAGATCAATGTATGAACAGAAGAGGAAGCCTGAGATTCCCGCCTCACCTCCAGATGAGACCCTCTTCAATGGCACTGAACCCAGGGGAATACCAAGACAACCCTCTCAAGTGCATATTATTACCCCTTTTCATAGGCACCAAGGGAGCAGGCAGAGTTCACCGTCACAAGCCCAGACAACCTAGGGTTTCTTACGGCCACTCGAGAAACACCTTGAGATACCCCCTTCAACACGTCCTGAAGCCCGATTCCCCTGTCATGAATGGAGAGTCATCCCAGGCCCTCCTCGCTATTCCAATAGGGACTGGACTTCCCTGGAGACACAAGAGAGGCTCCCATAGGTCCCCGTCGTAGCTCGAGAGAAATGCCACACTTCGAGCCGCAGCTTGAGAAAACACCATGAGATTCTCCTGACATCGCCACATGAGGCCCTTCTTTTCCTTCAGGGCCTAGAGTGCAGACCAGAGTGCTCTCTCAAAACTCCACAGAAGTCTTGATTGCCTTTCTTTTAACAAAATGGGTTTCTTGAGCTTGCCTTGGCCACTCGAGAGGAGAGAAGAGTTCTTGGTATCAACTACAGAACAGGACTGACTCCCCGGCTGAAGCTTGAATTCAACCCTGTGAACCATAGCGCCCGTGAAGGGGAACACGGAGTTTCTGGACACATGCTTAGAAGACTAGAATAGGTCTCTTTACCCTGCAGCGACTTGAGAGCAATCCCCAGCTCCCTCATGCCATTTGGAATGGAGATTGGTCTTCCCTGGGGCCACACGACAGGCTCGCTGAGTTCCAGGTTTAACTCGAGAATCCCGCCCTAAGTCGAGAATAACCACGTGGCTGCCCAGTTATCGCCAGAGGAGGCCATGTCCCGCTGTACCGAGTTGAGAGAAATACCACGAACCCATCAGATCATCGAAACCGAAATAGACAGCCTTGAGGAAGCATCAAATGTAGCCCAACATACCGGTCTCATTGGAGAGGAACACCGAGGTTCCAGGCACAACATTCTCTGACCCCTTTTTTCCCTCCTGATCTCGACATGAGGGTCAATCCCCCTGCTATGCCTGGAAAGGGACCCGATNCTGAGTTCCGGGTCGTAACTCGAGAATTCCGCCGTAAATCAAGAATAACCACGTGGTTGTCCAGTCATCGCCAGAGGAGGCCATGTCCCGCTGCACCGAGTTGAGAGAAGTACCACGAACACATTGGATCTTCGAAACGGAAATAGACAGCCTTGAGGAAACAGCAAATGTGGCCCAACATACCGATCTCATTGGAGAGGAACACCGAGGTTCCTGGCACAACTTCCTCTGAGCCCCTTCTTGCCTCTTGATCTCGACATGAGGGTCAATACACCTGCTATGCCTGGAAAGGGATCCGAGCTTCAATCAAACCTTAGCAGGAGGCCCTTCTCACTTGGAAACTAGAGAGGAAGCCTCGTGGTTCGTGCCACATTCCGAAAGACACCGATTTCCCTGTAAACTCAAGAGAAGTCCCAATGCCTGTGCACCTTTTACAATGTAACCCCGAGGATGAAGTCACCACAACATGGAGCACTGACACACTGGGTGCATCCTCCCGAAATTGCCTCTGGTTCGAAGGACAACTCGACAAGTGGCCTGACACTCCAAGAACACCTCGAGAGGAAAGCGGAGTTCGGTGCCTCCACACAAGGCGAGGCCTAACTCCCTGTTCAAAATGCCCAGAGACCCCGAGATCGATTTTAGAACAGGAGAGGAAGCCTGAGATTCCCGCCTCAACACCAGATGTGGCCCTCTTCCATGGCACTGAACCCAGGCGAATCCCAAGACAACCCCCTCAACAGCACAGTATTCCCCATTCTCATAGGCACCAAGGGAAACTGCCAGAGGTCATAGATACAAGCCCAGGGAACCTAGGGATTCTTACAGAAACTCGAGAAACACCTCGAGATTCCCCCTTCAAGACGTCTTGGAGCCCAATTACCCTGCCATGAACCGGGAGACATCCCGGGCCATCCTCGCTGCTGGAGTGGGGACTGGACTTCCCTGAGGACACAAGAGAGGCTCCCTGAGCTCCCCGTTATAGATCGAGAGAAACACCACACGTCGAGTTGCAGCTCGAGAAAACACCATGAGATTACCCCCGACATCGACATATGAAGCACTTCTTTTCCTGCATAGCCTAGAAAGCAACCCCGAGTCCTCTCTCAAAACTCCTCAGAAGGCTTGATTCCCTTTTTGTAAAATAATGGGCTTGAAGAATTTGCCTTGGTCACTCGAGAGGAGAGGGGGGTTTTTCGTTTCAAAACGAGACGAGGCCTGACTCCCCTGCTGAAGCTTGAATGCAAACAGGAGATCCCTAGTGCCCCAGAAGGGCAACAATGAGTTTCTGAACACACGTTAAGAAGAGTAGAAGAGGTCTCTTTAGCCTGCAGCGACTCCAGAGCAATCCGCAGCTCACCCACGCCATTTGGAACCGACATTGGTCTTCCCTGGGGCCACATGAGTGCCTCCCTTAGTTCTGGGTGGCAACTCGAGTATCCCGCCGTAAGTCAATAATAACCACGTGGTTGCCAAGTCATCGCCAAAGGAAGCCATTTCCTGCTGCAGCCTGTTGAGGGAAATGCCACGAACCCACTGGATCATTAAAACGGAACTAGTCAGCCTTGAGGAAACTTCAAATATGGCCAAACATAGGGGTCTCATTGGAGAAGAACACCAAGGTTCCAGCACAACTTTCTCTGAGCCGTTCTTCCCTCTTGACCTTGACATGAGGGTCGATCTCACTGCTTTGTCTGGAAAGGGATACCGACCTTCCTGTTCCACCTCAGGAGGAGGCCGGTCTCACGTGGCAACTGCAGAGGAAGCATCGTGGTTCATGCCACACTCTGAAAGACACCGATTTCCCAGTCCACTTAAGAGAAATCCCGAGGCCTGAGCACCTTTTCCAATGTAACCCAGAGGATGAAGTCACCACACGAAGGGGCACTCACACCCGGGGTGCATCCTCCCGAAAGAGCCTCTGGTTCCAAGGACAACTCGACAAATGGCCTGATGCCCCATGAACACCTTGAGAGGCAAGTGGCGTTCAATGCTTCTACACAAGGTGAGGCGTACCATCCAGTTCAAAACCACCAAAGACTCCGAGATCGATGTCTGAACAGAAAACGAAGCCTGAGATTCCCGCCTCACTTCCAGATGAGACCCTCTTCAATGGCACTGAACCCAGGCGAATCCCAAGACAACCTTCTCAAGTGCACAGTATTACCCTTTTTCATACGCACTAAGGGAAGCTGCCAGAGGTCACCGTTACAAGCCCAGGGAATCTAGGGTTTTTTACAGGAACTCGAGAAACACCATGAGATACCCCCTTCAACACGGCCTGAGGCCCGATTTCCCTGCCGTGAATGGAGAGCCATCCCGGGCCCTCCTTGCTACTCCAATGGGGACTGGACTTCCCTAGGGACACAAGAGAGGCTCCCTGAGATCCCCGTCGTAGCTCGAGAGAAATGCCAAACGTCGAGCCGCAGCTCGAGGAAACACCATGAGATTCCCCTGACATGGCCACATGAGGCCCTTCTTTTCCTTCAGGGCCTAGAGAGCACACCCGAGTCCTCTCTCAAAACTCCACAGAAGGCTGGATTGCCTTTCTTTTAAAATAGTGGGTTTAAAGAACTTTCCTTGGCCACTCGAGAGGACAGAGGAGTTCTTTGTTTCAACTCGAGACGAGGACTGACTCCCCGGGTGAAGCTTGAATACAACCCCAGGAACCCTAGCGCCCGTGAAGGGGAACACGGAGTTTCTGGACACACGGCTAGAAGACTAGAATAGGTCTCTTTGNCTCTTTGAGATTCCTCGGATATCTCCACATGAGGCAGTTCTTTTCCTCCATGGCCTAGAGAGAACCCCCCAGTCCACTCTCAAAACTCCATAGTAGGCTTGATTGCCTTTTACTTTTTTTAAACAATGGGCTTCAAGAGCTAGCCTTGTTGATTCGAGAGGAGAGAGGAGTTCTTTGTTTCAACTAGAAACGTGGCCAGACTCCACGGCTGAAGCTTGAATGTACCCACGAGATCGCTAGCGCCCCAGAAGGGGAACTCGGAATTTCTGGGCACAAGCCTAGAAGACTAGAAGAGGTCTCTTTGCCCTGCAGCGACTCGAGAGCAATCCCCAGCTCTTCCTCACCATTTGAAATGCAGATTGGTCTTCACTAGGGCCACACAAGAGGCTCGCTGAGTTCCGGGTCGTAACTCGAGAATTCCGCCGTAAATCAAGAATAACCACGTGGTTGTCCAGTCATCGCCAGAGGAGGCCATGTCCCGCTGCACCGAGTTGAGAGAAGTACCACGAACACATTGGATCTTCGAAACGGAAATAGACAGCCTTGAGGAAACAGCAAATGTGGCCCAACATACCGATCTCATTGGAGAGGAACACCGAGGTTCCTGGCACAACTTCCTCTGAGCCCCTTCTTGCCTCTTGATCTCGACATGAGGGTCAATACACCTGCTATGCCTGGAAAGGGATCCAAGCTTCAATCAAACCTTAGCAGGAGGCCCTTCTCACTTGGAAACTAGAGAGGAAGCCTCGTGGTTCGTGCCACATTCCGAAAGACACCGATTTCCCTGTAAACTCAAGAGAAGTCCCAATGCCTGTGCACCTTTTACAATGTAACCCCGAGGATGAAGTCACCACAACATGGAGCACTGACACACTGGGTGCATCCTCCCGAAATTGCCTCTGGTTCGAAGGACAACTCGACAAGTGGCCTGACACTCCAAGAACACCTCGAGAGGAAAGCGGAGTTCGGTGCCTCCACACAAGGCGAGGCCTAACTCCCTGTTCAAATGCCCAGAGACCCCGAGATCGATTTCAGAACAGGAGAGGAAGCCTGAGATTCCCGCCTCAACACCAGATGTGGCCCTCTTCCATGGCACTGAACCCAGGGGAATCACAACACAACCCTCTCAACTGCACAGTATTACACATTCTCATAGGAACCAAGAAAAGCTGCCAGAGGTCACAGTCACAAGCCCAGGGAATCTATGGAGTCTTATAGCAACTCGAGAAACACATCGAGATACCCCCTCAAAACACTTCTTTAAGCCCAATTACCCTGCCGTGAATAGAGAGCCATCCAGGACCGTCCTCTCTATTACAATGGGCACTGGACTTCTCTGGGGACTCAAGAGAGGCTCCCTGAGTTCCCCGTAATAGCTCAGGAGAAACATCACACGTCGAGATGCAGCTCCAGAAAACAATTTGTGATTCACCGGACATATCCACATGAGGCTGTTTTTTTCCTCCATGGCCTAGAGAGAAACCCCCAGTGCACTCTCAAAACTCCACAGAAGGCTTGATTGCTTTTACTTTTTTTAAAAAATGGGCTTCAAGATCTAGCCTTGTTGAATCGAGAGGAGAGAGGTGTTCTTTGTTTCAACTAGCAACGTGGCCAGTCTTCACGCCTGAAGTTTGAATGAAACCGCGAGATCCCTAGCGCCCCTGAAGCGGAACACGGAGTTTCTGGACACACGCTAGAAGACTAGAAGTCTCTTTGCCCTGCAGCGAATCGAGAGTAATCCCCAGATCGCCCAAGCCATTTGGAATGGAGATTTGCTTTCCCTAGGGCCACACGAGAGGCTCTCTGAGTTCCGGGTAGTAACTCGAGAATCCCGCCTTAAGTAGAGTATAACCACGTTGTTGCCCAGTCATCGCCAGAGGAAGCCATGTCCCACTGTACCGAGTTGAGAGAAATACCACGAACCCATTGGAACATCGAAACGGAAATAGACAGCCTTGAGGAAAGAGCAAATGTGTCCCAACATACAGGTCTTATTGGAGAGGTACACCGAGGTTCCTGGCACAACTTCCTCTGAGCCCCTTTTTTCCCTCCTGATCTCGACATGAGGGTCAATACACCTGTTGTGCCTGGAAAGGGACCCGACCTTCCATCACACCTCAGCAGGAGGCCCTTCTCACTTGGAAAGTAGAGAGGAAGCCTCGTGGTTCGTGCCACATTCTGAAAGGCACCGATTTCCCCGTCAACTCAAGAGAAGTCCCAATGCCTGTGCAACTTTTACAATGGAAGACCGAGGATGAAGTAACCACAAGAAGGAGCACTGACACACTGGGAGCATCCTCCTGAAATTGCCACTGGTTCGAAGCACAACTCGACAAGTGGCCTGACACTCCATGATCACCTCAAGAGGAAAGCGGAGTTCCGTGCATGAACACAAGGCGAGGCCTAACTCCCTGTTCAGAACCCCCAAAGACCCCGAGATGAATTTCAGATCAGGAGAGGAAGCCTGAGATTCCCACCTCAACACCAAATGTGGCCCTCTCCTTGGCACTGATTTCAGGGGAATCCCAAGACAACCCTCTCAAATGCACAGTATACCCCATTCTCATAGGCACCAAGGGAAACTGCCAGAGGTCACCGACACAAGTCCAGGGAACCTAGGGATTCTTACAGAAACTCGAGGAACACCTCGACATACCCCTTCAACACATCTTGAAGCCCGATTCCCCTGCCATGAATCGGGAGACATCCCGGGCCGTCCTCGTTGCTCGAGTGGGGACTGCACTTCCCTGGGGTCACAAGAGAGGCTCCCTGACATCCCCGTCGTAGCTCGAGAGAAATGCCACACGTCAAGTTGCAGCTCGAGAAAACACCATGAGATTACCCCCGTCATCGACACATGAGGCACTTCTTTTCCTGCAGGGCCTAGAAAACAACCCTGAGACCACTCTCAAAACTCCACAGAAGGCTTTATTCCCTTTATTTAACACAATGGGCTTCAAGAGCTAGCCTTGGCCACTTGAGAGGAGAGGGGGGTTCTTCGTTTCCAAACGAGATGATGCCTGACTCCTCTGCTGAAGCTTGAAAGTAACCAGGAGATCCCTAGTGCCCCAGAAGGGGAACACAGGGTTTCTGAACACACGTTAAGAGTTGTAGAAGACGTCTCTTTTGCCTGCAGCGACTCCAGAGCAATCCCCAGCTCTCCCACGCCATTTGGAATGGACACTGGTCTTAACTGGGGCCACATAAGTGGCTCCCTGAGTTCTGGGTGGCAACTCGAGAATCCCGCCATAAGTCAATAATAACCACGTGGTTGCCCAGTCATGGCCAATGGAAGCCATTTCCCGCTGCAGCCTTTTGAGAGAAATCCCATGAACACACTGGATCATCGAAACAGTATTAGTCAGCCTTGAGGAAACTTCAAATATGGCCCAACATAGGGGTCTCATTGGAGAAGAACACCAAGGTTCCAGCACAACATCCTGTGAGCCCCCTCTTCCCTCTTGATCTTGACATGAGTGTCGGCCCCATTGCTTTGTCTGGAAAGGGATACCGACCTTCCTGTCCCACCTCAGGAGGAGGCCGTTCTCACTTGGCAACTGCAGAGGNCCAGGCCTTCCTGTCCATCACCAGCTCCCGGAGGTCACTCAGACTCACACCCATCAAGTCAGTGATGGCATCCAGCCATCTCATCCTCTGTCGTCCCCTTTTCCTCCTGCCCTCAATCCCTCCCAGCATCAGAGTCTTCTCCAATGAGTCAACAGTTCGCATGAGGTGACCAAAATAATGGAGCTTCAGCTTTAGCATCATTCCTTCCAAAGAAATTCCAGGATTGATCTCCTTCAGAATGGACTGGTTGGGTCTTCTTGCAGTCCAAGGGACTCCCTGTTCAGAAACCCCAAAGACCCCGAGATAGATTTCAGAACAGGACAGGAAGCCTGAGATTCCCTCCTCAACTCCAGATGTGTCCCTCTTCCATGGCACTGAACTCAGGGGAATCAAAACACAGCCCTCTAAACTGCACAGTATTCCCCATTCTCATAGGCACCAAGGGAAGCTGCCAGAAGTCACTGTCACAAGCCCAGGGAACCTAGGGATTCTTACAGCAACTCGAGAAACATCTCGAGATAACCCCTTCAACACTTCTTGAAGACCGATTCGCCTGCCGTGATTAGAGAGACATCCTGGGCCATCCTTGCTACTACAATGGGCACTGGCCTTCCCTGGGGACACAAGAGAGGCTCCCTGAGTTCCCCGTCATAGCTCGAGAGAAACACCACACGTCCAGACGCAGATCCAGTAAACTCTTTGAGATTCCTCGGATATCTCCACATGAGGCAGTTCTTTTCCTCCATGGCCTAGAGAGAACCCCCCAGTCCACTCTCAAAACTCCATAGTAGGCTTGATTGCCTTTTACTTTTTTTAAACAATGGGCTTCAAGAGCTAGCCTTGTTGATTCGAGAGGAGAGAGGAGTTCTTTGTTTCAACTAGAAACGTGGCCAGACTCCACGGCTGAAGCTTGAATGTACCCACGAGATCGCTAGCGCCCCAGAAGGGGAACTCGGAATTTCTGGGCACAAGCCTAGAAGACTAGAAGAGGTCTCTTTGCCCTGCAGCGACTCGAGAGCAATCCCCAGCTCTTCCTCACCATTTGAAATGCAGATTGGTCTTCACTAGGGCCACACAAGAGGCTCGCTGAGTTCCGGGTCGTAACTCGAGAATTCCGCCGTAAATCAAGAATAACCACGTGGTTGTCCAGTCATCGCCAGAGGAGGCCATGTCCCGCTGCACCGAGTTGAGAGAAGTACCACGAACACATTGGATCTTCGAAACGGAAATAGACAGCCTTGAGGAAACAGCAAATGTGGCCCAACATACCGATCTCATTGGAGAGGAACACCGAGGTTCCTGGCACAACTTCCTCTGAGCCCCTTCTTGCCTCTTGATCTCGACATGAGGGTCAATACACCTGCTATGCCTGGAAAGGGATCCAAGCTTCAATCAAACCTTAGCAGGAGGCCCTTCTCACTTGGAAACTAGAGAGGAAGCCTCGTGGTTCGTGCCACATTCCGAAAGACACCGATTTCCCTGTAAACTCAAGAGAAGTCCCAATGCCTGTGCACCTTTTACAATGTAACCCCGAGGATGAAGTCACCACAACATGGAGCACTGACACACTGGGTGCATCCTCCCGAAATTGCCTCTGGTTCGAAGGACAACTCGACAAGTGGCCTGACACTCCAAGAACACCTCGAGAGGAAAGCGGAGTTCGGTGCCTCCACACAAGGCGAGGCCTAACTCCCTGTTCAAATGCCCAGAGACCCCGAGATCGATTTCAGAACAGGAGAGGAAGCCTGAGATTCCCGCCTCAACACCAGATGTGGCCCTCTTCCATGGCACTGAACCCAGGGGAATCACAACACAACCCTCTCAACTGCACAGTATTACACATTCTCATAGGAACCAAGAAAAGCTGCCAGAGGTCACAGTCACAAGCCCAGGGAATCTATGGAGTCTTATAGCAACTCGAGAAACACATCGAGATACCCCCTCAAAACACTTCTTTAAGCCCAATTACCCTGCCGTGAATAGAGAGCCATCCAGGACCGTCCTCTCTATTACAATGGGCACTGGACTTCTCTGGGGACTCAAGAGAGGCTCCCTGAGTTCCCCGTAATAGCTCAGGAGAAACATCACACGTCGAGATGCAGCTCCAGAAAACAATTTGTGATTCACCGGACATATCCACATGAGGCTGTTTTTTTCCTCCATGGCCTAGAGAGAAACCCCCAGTGCACTCTCAAAACTCCACAGAAGGCTTGATTGCTTTTACTTTTTTTAAAAAATGGGCTTCAAGATCTAGCCTTGTTGAATCGAGAGGAGAGAGGTGTTCTTTGTTTCAACTAGCAACGTGGCCAGTCTTCACGCCTGAAGTTTGAATGAAACCGCGAGATCCCTAGCGCCCCTGAAGCGGAACACGGAGTTTCTGGACACACGCTAGAAGACTAGAAGTCTCTTTGCCCTGCAGCGAATCGAGAGTAATCCCCAGATCGCCCAAGCCATTTGGAATGGAGATTTGCTTTCCCTAGGGCCACACGAGAGGCTCTCTGAGTTCCGGGTAGTAACTCGAGAATCCCGCCTTAAGTAGAGTATAACCACGTTGTTGCCCAGTCATCGCCAGAGGAAGCCATGTCCCACTGTACCGAGTTGAGAGAAATACCACGAACCCATTGGAACATCGAAACGGAAATAGACAGCCTTGAGGAAAGAGCAAATGTGTCCCAACATACAGGTCTTATTGGAGAGGTACACCGAGGTTCCTGGCACAACTTCCTCTGAGCCCCTTTTTTCCCTCCTGATCTCGACATGAGGGTCAATACACCTGTTGTGCCTGGAAAGGGACCCGACCTTCCATCACACCTCAGCAGGAGGCCCTTCTCACTTGGAAAGTAGAGAGGAAGCCTCGTGGTTCGTGCCACATTCTGAAAGGCACCGATTTCCCCGTCAACTCAAGAGAAGTCCCAATGCCTGTGCAACTTTTACAATGGAAGACCGAGGATGAAGTAACCACAAGAAGGAGCACTGACACACTGGGAGCATCCTCCTGAAATTGCCACTGGTTCGAAGCACAACTCGACAAGTGGCCTGACACTCCATGATCACCTCAAGAGGAAAGCGGAGTTCCGTGCATGAACACAAGGCGAGGCCTAACTCCCTGTTCAGAACCCCCAAAGACCCCGAGATGAATTTCAGATCAGGAGAGGAAGCCTGAGATTCCCACCTCAACACCAAATGTGGCCCTCTCCTTGGCACTGATTTCAGGGGAATCCCAAGACAACCCTCTCAAATGCACAGTATACCCCATTCTCATAGGCACCAAGGGAAACTGCCAGAGGTCACCGACACAAGTCCAGGGAACCTAGGGATTCTTACAGAAACTCGAGGAACACCTCGACATACCCCTTCAACACATCTTGAAGCCCGATTCCCCTGCCATGAATCGGGAGACATCCCGGGCCGTCCTCGTTGCTCGAGTGGGGACTGCACTTCCCTGGGGTCACAAGAGAGGCTCCCTGACATCCCCGTCGTAGCTCGAGAGAAATGCCACACGTCAAGTTGCAGCTCGAGAAAACACCATGAGATTACCCCCGTCATCGACACATGAGGCACTTCTTTTCCTGCAGGGCCTAGAAAACAACCCTGAGACCACTCTCAAAACTCCACAGAAGGCTTTATTCCCTTTATTTAACACAATGGGCTTCAAGAGCTAGCCTTGGCCACTTGAGAGGAGAGGGGGGTTCTTCGTTTCCAAACGAGATGATGCCTGACTCCTCTGCTGAAGCTTGAAAGTAACCAGGAGATCCCTAGTGCCCCAGAAGGGGAACACAGGGTTTCTGAACACACGTTAAGAGTTGTAGAAGACGTCTCTTTTGCCTGCAGCGACTCCAGAGCAATCCCCAGCTCTCCCACGCCATTTGGAATGGACACTGGTCTTAACTGGGGCCACATAAGTGGCTCCCTGAGTTCTGGGTGGCAACTCGAGAATCCCGCCATAAGTCAATAATAACCACGTGGTTGCCCAGTCATGGCCAATGGAAGCCATTTCCCGCTGCAGCCTTTTGAGAGAAATCCCATGAACACACTGGATCATCGAAACAGTATTAGTCAGCCTTGAGGAAACTTCAAATATGGCCCAACATAGGGGTCTCATTGGAGAAGAACACCAAGGTTCCAGCACAACATCCTGTGAGCCCCCTCTTCCCTCTTGATCTTGACATGAGTGTCGGCCCCATTGCTTTGTCTGGAAAGGGATACCGACCTTCCTGTCCCACCTCAGGAGGAGGCCGTTCTCACTTGGCAACTGCAGAGGAACCCTCGTGGTTCGTGCCACATTCCGAAAGACACCGATTTCCCCGTCCACTCAAGAGAAATCCCGATGCCTGAGCACCTTTTCCAATGGAACCCAGAGGATGAAGTCACGACACGAACTGGCACTGACACCCGGGGTTCATCCTCCTGAAAGAGGCTCTGGTTCCAAGGACAACTCGACAAGTGGCCTGATACCCCATGAACACCTCTAGAGGCAAGCGGCATTCCATGCCTCCACACAAGGTGAGGCCTAACATCCTGTTCAAAACCCCCAAAGACTCCGAGATCAATGTTTGAACAGAAGAGGAAGCCTGAGATTCCCTCCTCACCTCCAGATGAGACCCTCCTCAATGGNTCACCTCAAGAGGAAAGCGGAGTTCCGTGCATGAACACAAGGCGAGGCCTAACTCCCTGTTCAGAACCCCCAAAGACCCCGAGATGAATTTCAGATCAGGAGAGGAAGCCTGAGATTCCCACCTCAACACCAAATGTGGCCCTCTCCTTGGCACTGATTTCAGGGGAATCCCAAGACAACCCTCTCAAATGCACAGTATACCCCATTCTCATAGGCACCAAGGGAAACTGCCAGAGGTCACCGACACAAGTCCAGGGAACCTAGGGATTCTTACAGAAACTCGAGGAACACCTCGACATACCCCTTCAACACATCTTGAAGCCCGATTCCCCTGCCATGAATCGGGAGACATCCCGGGCCGTCCTCGTTGCTCGAGTGGGGACTGCACTTCCCTGGGGTCACAAGAGAGGCTCCCTGACATCCCCGTCGTAGCTCGAGAGAAATGCCACACGTCAAGTTGCAGCTCGAGAAAACACCATGAGATTACCCCCGTCATCGACACATGAGGCACTTCTTTTCCTGCAGGGCCTAGAAAACAACCCTGAGACCACTCTCAAAACTCCACAGAAGGCTTTATTCCCTTTATTTAACACAATGGGCTTCAAGAGCTAGCCTTGGCCACTTGAGAGGAGAGGGGGGTTCTTCGTTTCCAAACGAGATGATGCCTGACTCCTCTGCTGAAGCTTGAAAGTAACCAGGAGATCCCTAGTGCCCCAGAAGGGGAACACAGGGTTTCTGAACACACGTTAAGAGTTGTAGAAGACGTCTCTTTTGCCTGCAGCGACTCCAGAGCAATCCCCAGCTCTCCCACGCCATTTGGAATGGACACTGGTCTTAACTGGGGCCACATAAGTGGCTCCCTGAGTTCTGGGTGGCAACTCGAGAATCCCGCCATAAGTCAATAATAACCACGTGGTTGCCCAGTCATGGCCAATGGAAGCCATTTCCCGCTGCAGCCTTTTGAGAGAAATCCCATGAACACACTGGATCATCGAAACAGTATTAGTCAGCCTTGAGGAAACTTCAAATATGGCCCAACATAGGGGTCTCATTGGAGAAGAACACCAAGGTTCCAGCACAACATCCTGTGAGCCCCCTCTTCCCTCTTGATCTTGACATGAGTGTCGGCCCCATTGCTTTGTCTGGAAAGGGATACCGACCTTCCTGTCCCACCTCAGGAGGAGGCCGTTCTCACTTGGCAACTGCAGAGGAACCCTCGTGGTTCGTGCCACATTCCGAAAGACACCGATTTCCCCGTCCACTCAAGAGAAATCCCGATGCCTGAGCACCTTTTCCAATGGAACCCAGAGGATGAAGTCACGACACGAACTGGCACTGACACCCGGGGTTCATCCTCCTGAAAGAGGCTCTGGTTCCAAGGACAACTCGACAAGTGGCCTGATACCCCATGAACACCTCTAGAGGCAAGCGGCATTCCATGCCTCCACACAAGGTGAGGCCTAACATCCTGTTCAAAACCCCCAAAGACTCCGAGATCAATGTTTGAACAGAAGAGGAAGCCTGAGATTCCCTCCTCACCTCCAGATGAGACCCTCCTCAATGGCACTGAACCCAAGCAAATTCCAAGACAACCCTCTCAAGTGCACAGTATTACGCCTTCTCATAGGCACAAAGGGAACCTACCAGAGATCACCTTCACAAGCCGAGGGAACATAGGGTTTCTTACAGCAAATCGAGAAACACCTCGAGATACCCCCTTCCACACATCCTGAAGCCCGATCGCCCTGCCGTGAATGGTGAGCCATCCCGGACTCTCCTCGCTAGTCCAATGGGGCCTGGATATTCCTGGGGACACAATACAGGCTCCCTGACGTCCCCGTCGAAGCTCGAGAGAAAGTCCAAACGTTGAGCCGTAGCTCGAGGAAACACCATGAGATTGCCCTGACATCGCCATATGAGGCCCTTCTTTTCGTGCAGGGCCTAAAGAGCAGACCAGAGGCATCTCTCAAAACTCCACAGAAAGCTTGATTGCCTTTCTTTCAACACAATGGGTTTCAAGAGCTTGCCTTGGCCACTCGAGAGGACAGAGGAGTTCTGTGTTTCAACTCGAGACGAGGCCTTATTCCCCGCCTCAAGCTTGAATGATTCCCTGGTGGAAGCTTGAATGCAAGCCAGGGAGCCCTAGCGCCCCTGAAGGGGAACACGGAGTTTCTGGACACACTCCTAGAAGACTACAGGAGGTCTCTTTGCCCTGCAGTGCCTGGAGAGCAATCCCCAGCTCTCCCACGCCATTGGGAATGGAGATTGGTCTTCCCTGGGGCCACACGAGAGGCTCGCTGAGTTCCGGGTCGTAACTCGAGAATCCCACCTTAAGTAGAGAATAACCACGTGGTTGCCCAGTCATCGCCGGAGGAGGCCATATCCCACTGCACCGAGTTGAGAGAAATACCACGAACACATTGGATCACCGAAACGGAAATAGACAGCCTTGAGGAAAGAGCAAATGTGGCCCAACATACCGGTCTTATTGGAGAGGAACACCGAGGTTCCTGGCACAACTTCCTCTGAGGCACTTCTTCCCTCCTGATCTCGACATGAGGGTCAATAGACCTGCTCTGCCTGGAAAGGGACCCGACCTTCCATCAAACCTCAGCAGGAGGCCCTTCTCACTTGGAAACTAGAGAGGAAGCCTCGTGATTCGTGCCACATTTTGAAAGACACCAATTTCCCCATCAACTCAAGAGAAGTCCCAATGCCTGTGCACCTTTTACAATGGAACCCGGAGGACGAAGAAACCACACGAAGGAGCACTGACAGACTGGGAGCATCCTCCCGAAAAAGCCTCTGATTCAAAGGGAAACTCGACAAGTGGCCTGACACTCCATGAACACCTCGAGAGGTAAGCGGAGTTCCATGCCTCCACACAAGGCGAGACCTAACTCCATGTTCAGAACCCCCAAAGTCCTCGAGATGGATTTCAGAACAGGAGAGGAAGCCTGAGATTCCCGCCTCAACACCAGATGTGGCCCTCTTCCATGGCACTGAACCCAGGGGAATCCCAAGACAACCCTATCAACTGCACCATATACCCCTTTCTCATAGGAACAAAGGGAAACTGCCAGAGGTCACCGACAGAAGCCCAGGGAACCTAGGGATTCTTACAGCAACTCAAGAAACACCTCGACATAACCCCTTCAACACGTCTTGAAGCCCGATTCCCCTGTCATGTATCGGGAGACATCCCGGGCCATACTTGCTGCTCGAATGGGGACTGGACTTCCCTGGGGACACAAGAGAGGCTCCCTGAGCTCCCCGTCGTAGCTCGAGAGTAACGCCTCACGTCGAGTTGTAGCTCGAGAAAACACGATGAGATTAACCCCGACATTGACATATGAGGCACTTCTTTTCCTGCAAGGCCTAGAAAGCAACCCTGAGTCCTCTCTCAAACTCCACAAAAGGCTTGATTCCCTTTGTTTAACACAAAGGGCTTCAAGAACCAGCCTTGGACAATCGAGAGGAAAGGGTGGTTCTTTGATTGAAAACCAGACGATGCCTGACTCCCCTGCTGAAGTTTGAATGCAACCAGGAGATTCCTAGTGCTCCAGAATGGGAACACAGAGTTTCCGAACACACGCTAAGAGGAATAGAAGAGGTCTCTTTTGCCTGCAGCGAATTCAGAGCAATTCCCAGCTCTCCCACGCCATTTGGAATGGACATTGGTCTTCCCTGGGGCCACATGAGTGGCTCCCTGAGTTCTCGGTGGCAACTCCAGAATCCCGCCGTAAGTCAATAATACCCACATGGTTGCCCAGTCATCGTCAACGAAGCCATTTCCTGCTGCATCCTGTTGACAGAAATCCCACGAACTCACTGGATCATCGAAACGGAACTAGTCAGCCTTGAGGAAACTTCAAATATGGCCCAACAAAGGGGTCGCATTGGAGAAGAACACCAAGGTTCCAGCACAACATCGTGTGAGCCCCTTCTTCCCTCTTGATCTTGACATGAGGGTTGGTCCCACGGCTTTGTCTGGATAGGGATACAGACCTTCCTGTCCCACTTCAGGGGGAGGCCGGTCTCACTTGGCAACTGCAGAGGAACCCGCGTGGTTCGTGCCACATTCCGAAAGACACCAATTTCCCTGTCAACTCAAGAGAAGTCCCACTGTCTGTGCACCTTTTCCAACGGAACCCCGAGGATGAAGTCACCACACGAAGGAGCACTGACACAATGGGGGAATCTTCCCGAATTGCCTCTGGTTCGAAGGACAACTCGACAAGTGGCCTAACACTCCATGAACACCTCAAGAGAAAAGCGGAGTTCCGTGCCTCCACAAAAGGCGAAACCTAATTCCATGTTCAGAACCCCCAAAGACCCCGAGATCGATTTCAGAACAGCAGAGGAAGCCTGAGATTCCCGCCTCACCTTCAGATGTTGCCCTCTTCCATGGCACTGAATGGAGAGGAATCCCAAGACAACCCTCTCAACCGCACAGTATTCCCCATTCTCATAGGCACCAAGGGAAACTGCCAGAGGTCACCGACACAAGCCCAGGGAACCTAGGGATTCTTACAGAAACTCGAGAAACACTTCAATATACCCCCTTCAACACGTCTTGAAGCCCGATTCCCCTGTCATGAATCGGGAGACATCCCGGGCCATCCTCTCTGCTCTAGTGGGGACTGGACTTCCCTGGGGTCATAAGAGAGGTTCCCTGAGCTCCTTGTCGTAGCTCGAGGGAAACGCCACACGTCGAGTTGCAGCTCGAGAAAACACCATGAGATTACCCCCAACATCGACATATGAGGCACTTCTTTTCCTGCAGGGCCTAGAAAGCAACCCCGAGTCCTCTCCTAAAACCCTACAGAAAGCTTGATTCCCTTTGTTCAACACAATGGGCTTCAAGAGCTATCCTTGGCCACTCGAGAGGAGAGGGGGTTCTTTGTTTCAAAATGAGACAATGCGTAACTCCCCTGCTGAAGCTTAAATGCAACTAGGAGATACTTATTGCCCAAGAAGGGGAACACAAAGTTTCTGAACACATGCTAAGAGGAGTAGAAGAGGTCTCTTTTGCCTGCAGCGACTCCAGAGCAATCCCCAGCTCTACCACGCCATTTGGAATGGACATTGGTCTTCCCTGGGGCTACATAAGTGGCTCCCTGAGTTCTGGGTGGCAACTCGAGAATCCCGTCATAAGACGATAACCACGTGGTTGCCCAGTCATCGCCAAAGGAAGCCATTTCCCACTGCAGCCTGTAGAGAGAAAACCCACGAACCCACTGGATCATTCAAATGATACAAGTCAGCCTTGAGGAAACTTCAAATATGGCCCAACATAGGGGTCTCATAGGAGAAGAACACCAAGGTTCCAGCACAACTTCCTCTGAGCCCATTCTTCCCTCTTGATCTTGACATGAGCGTCGGTCCAACTGCTTTGTCTGGAAAGGGATACCGACATTCCCTTCCCACCCCAGAAGGAGGCCGGTCTCACTTGGAAACTGCAGAGGAACCCTCGTGGTTCATGCCAAATTCCGAAATACCCCGATTTCCCCATCCACTCAAGAGAAAGCCCGATGCCTGAGCATCTTTTCCAATGGAATCCAGAGGATGAAATCACCACACGAAGGGGCACTCACAACCGGGGTGCATCCTCCCAAAAGAGCCTCTGGTTCCAAGGACAACTCGACAAGTGGCCTGATACCCCATGAACACCTCGAGAGGCAAGCGGTGTTCCATGCCTCCACACAAGGTGAGGCCTAACATTCTGTTCAAAACCCCCAAGGACTCCAAGATTCATGTCTGAGAGAAGACGAAGCCTGTGATTCCCGCCTCACCTCCAGATGAGACCCTCTTCAATGGCACTGAACCCACGCGAATCCCAAGACAACCCTCTCAAGTGCACAGTATTACCCCTGATCATAGGCACCAAGGGAAGCTGCCAGGGGTCACCATCACAAGCCCAGGGAACCTAGGGTTTCTTACAGCAACTAGAGAAACACCTTGAGATACCCCCTTCAGCACGTCCTGAAGCCTGATTCCCCTGCCGTGAATGGAGAGCCATCCTCGGCACTCTTTGCTACTCCAGTGGGGACTGGACTTCCCCTGGGACACAAGAGGGGCTCCCTGAGGTCCCCGTCGTAGCTCGAGAGAAATGCCAAAAGTCGAGCCGCAGCTCAAGGTAACACCATGAGATTCACCTGACATCGCCACATGAGGCCCTTCTTTTCCTGCAGGGCCTAGAGAGCAGAACCGAGTCCTATCTCAAAACTCCACAGAAGGCTTGTTTGCCTTTCATTTAACAATGGGTTGCAAGAGCTTCCCTTGGCCACTCGAGAGGACAGAGGAGTTCTTTTTTTAAATTCGAGATGAGGCCTGATTCCCCGGCTGAAGCTTGAATGCAACCCCGGGAACCCTAGCGCTCTGAAGGGAACACGGAGTTTCTGGACACATGCCTAGAAGATTAGAGGGGGTCTTTTTGCCCTGCAGCAAATCGAGAGAGTTCCCCAGCACTCCCAAGCCATTTGGAATGAAGATTGGTCTTCCCTGGGGCCATACGAGAGACTTGCTGAGTTCCGGGTTTTAACTCGAGAATCCCGCCTTAAGTAGAGAATAACCACGTGGTTGCCAAGTCATCGCCAGAGGAGGCCATTTCGCGCTGCACAGAGTTGAGAGAATTACCACGAACACATTGGATCTCGAAACGGAAATAGACAGCCTTGAGGAAACAGCAAATGTGGCCCAACATATCGGCCTCTTTGAAGAGGAGCACCGAGGTTCCTGGCACAACTTCCTCTGAGCCCCTTCTTCCCTCCTGATCTCAACATGAGGGTCAATCCCCCAGCTATGCCTGGAAAGGAATCCCGACCTTCCATCAAAACTCAGCAATATGCCCTTCTCACTTGGAATCTCGAGAGGAAGCCTCGTGGTTTGTGCCACATTCGGAAAGACACCGATTTTCCCGTCAACTCAAGAGAAGTACCAATGCCTGCCCACCTTTTCCAATGGAACCTCGAGGATGAAGTCACCAGACTAAGGAGTACTGATACACTGGTTGCATCATCCTGAAAGAGCCTCTGGTTCCAAGGACAACTTGACAAGTGGGATGACACACCATGAACACCTAGAGAGGATAGCGGAGTTCCGTGGCTCCACACAAGGTGAGGCCTAACTCCCTGTTCAAAACCCCCAAAGGCCCAGAGATCGATGTCAGAACAGGAGAGGAAGCCTGAGATTCCCACCTCACCTTCACATGTGGGCCTCTTCCATGTCACTGAACTCAGTGGAATCCCAAGGCAACCCTCTCAAATGCACAGTAATCCACATTCTCATAGACAACAAGGGAAGCTGCCAGAGGTCACCGTCACAAACCCAGCGAACCTAGAGATTTTTACAGCACATCGAGACACACCTCGAGATATCCCCTTCAATACTTCTTGAAGCCCAATTCCCCTGCCGTGACTAGAGAGCCATCCTGGGCCGTCCTCGATACTACAATGGGCACTGGACTTCCCTGGGGACACAAGAGAGGTTCCCTGAGTTCCCCGTCATAGCTAGGGAGAAACACCACACGTCGAAACGCAGCTCCAGTAAACACTTTGAGATTCCCTGGACATCTCCACATGAGGCCGTTCTTTTCCTCCATGGACTAGACAGAAACCCCCAGCCCACTCTCAAAACTCCACAGAAGGCTAGATTTCCTTTTACTTTTTTTAAACAAAGGGCCTCAAGAGCTAGACTTGTCGACTCGAGAGAAGAGAGGAGTTCTTTGATTCAACTAGAAATGTGGCCAGACTCCACGGCTGAAGCTTGAATGAACCCACGAGATCCCTAGTGCTCCTGAAGCAGAACAAGGAGTTTCTGGACACACGCCTAGAAGACTAGAAGAGGTCTCTTTGCCCTGCAGTGAATAGAAAACAATCCCCAGCTCTCCCACACCATTTGTAAGGGAGATTGGTCTTCCCTGGGGCCACACAAGAGGATCACTGAGTTTCGGGTCATAAATCGAGAATCCCGCCTTAAGTCGAGAATAACCACGCGGTTGCCCAATCATCGTCAGCGGTGTATATGTCCCAATGCCCCGAGCTGAGAGAAATACCACGAACCAATTGGATCATCGAAACGGAAACAGACAGCCTAGAGGAAACAGGAAATGTGCCCCAACATACCGGTCTCGTTGGAGAGGAACACCGATGTTCCTGGCACAATTTCCACTGAGACCCTTCTTCCCTCCTGATCTTGACATGAGAGTTAATACCCCTGCTATGCCAGGAAAGGGACTCGACCTTTCAACAAACCTCAGCAGGAGGCCATTCTCACTTGGAAACTAGAGAGGAAGCTTCGTCTTTCGTGCCACATTGGGAAAGACACCGATTTCTCCGTCAACTCAAGAGAAGTCCCAATACCTGCGCACCTTTTCCAATGGAACACCAAGGATGAAGTCACCACACGAAGGAACACTGAAACACTGGGTGCATCCTCCCGAATTTGCATCTGGTTCGAAGGACAACTCGACAAGTGGCCTGACACTCCATGAACACCTCGAGAGGAAAGCGAATTCTATGCCTCCACACAAGGCGAGGCCTAACTCCCTGTTCAGAACACCCAAAGACCTGGAAATCGATGTCAGAACATGAGAAGAAGCCTGAGATTCCTGCCAAACTTCCAGATATGGCCCTCTTCCATGGCACTGAACCCAGTGGAATCCCAAGACAACCCTCTCAACTGCAGAGTATTTCGCATTCTCATAGGCACCAAGGGAAGCTACCAGAGGTCACCGTCACAAGCCCAGGGAACCTAAGGATTCTTACAGCAACTCGAGAAACACTTCGAGATATCCCCTTCAACACTTCTTGAAGCCAGATTCCCCTGCCATGACAAGAGAGCCATCCTGGGCCATCCTCACTTCTACAATGGGCACTGGACTTCCCTGGGTACAAAAGAGAGGTTCCCTGAGTTCCCCGTCATAGCTCGAGAGAAACACCACACGTCGAGAAGCAGCTCCAGTAAACAATTTGTGATTCCCCAGACATCTACACATGAGGCCGTTCTTTTCCTCCATGGCCTAGAGAGAAACCCCCAGTCCACTCTCAAAACTCCACAAAAGCTTGATTGTCTTTTACTTTTTTTAAACAATGGGCTTCAAGACCTAGACTTGTCGACTCGAGCGGAGAAAAGAGTTCTTTGTTTCAACTAGAAACTTTGACAGACTCCACGGATGAAGCTTCAATGGACCCACGAGATCCCTAGTACCCCTGAAGCCAAACTCCCAGTTTCTGGACACATGCCTAGAAGACTAGAAGAGATCTCTGTGCCCTGCAGCGACTCAAGAGCAATCCCCAGCTCTCCCAAGCCATTTGGATTGGAGATTGCTCTTCCATAGGGCCACAGGAGAGGCTCGCTGAGTTCCGGGTCGTAACTCAAGAATACCGCCGTAAGTCGAGAATAACCACGTGGTTTCCCAGTCATCGCCAGAGAAGGCCATGTCCCGCTGCACCGATTTGAGAGAAATACCATGAAACCATTGGATAATCGAAGTGGAAATAGACAGCCTTGAGGAAAAAGCAAATGTGGCCCAACATACCGGCCTCTTTGGAGAGGAACACCAAGGTTCCTGGCACAATTTCCTCTGAGCCCCTTCTTCCCTCCTGATCTCGACATGAGGGTCAATACCCCTTCTATGCCTGGAAAGGGACCCGACCTGCCATCAAACCTCAGCAGGAGGCCCTTTACACTTGGAAACTAGAGGAAGCCTCGTGGTTCGTGCAACATTCGGAAAGACACCGATTTCCCCGTCAACTCAAGAGAAGACCCAATGACTGTGCACCTTTTCCAATGGAACCCCGAGGATGAAGTCACCACACGAAGGAGCACTCACACCCTTGGGTGCATCCTCCCAAAATTGACTCTGCTTCGAAGGACAACTCCACAAGTGGCCTGACACTCCATGAACACCTCAGGAGGAAAGCGGAGTTCCGTGCCTCCACACAAGGCGAGGACTAATTCCTTGTTCAGAACCCCCAAAAATCCCGAGATCGATTTCAGAACAGGAGAGGAAGCTTGAGATTTCCGCCTCAACACCAGATGTGGCTCTCTTCCATGGCACTGAACACAGGGGAATCCCAAGACAGCCCTCTCAACCCTTGTCTCAATCACAAGACAAGCTCCTGAAATCCATTGTGTTAAAAGAAAGGGAATCAAGCCTTCTGTGGAGTTTTGAGCGAGGACTCGGGTCTGCTCTCTAGGCCCTGCAGGAGAAGAAGGGCCTCATGTGGCGATGTCAGGGGAATCTCATGGTGTTTCCTTGAGCTACGGCTCGACGTTTGGCATTTCTCTCGAGCTACGACGGGGACCTCAGGGAGCCTGTCTTGTGTCCCCAGGGAAGTCCAGTCCCCATTGGAGTAGCGAGGAGGGCCCGGGATGGCTCTCCATTCACGATAGGGGAATCGGGCTTCAGGAAGTGTTGAAGGGGGTATCTCGAGTTGTTTCTCGAGTTGTTGTAAGAAATCCTAGGTTCCCTGGGCTTGTGGCGGTGACCTCTGGCAGCTTCCCTCGGTGTCTATGAGAAGGGGTAATACTGTGCACTTGAGAGCGTTGTCTTGGGATTCTCCTGGGTTCAGTGCCATTGAAGAGGGTCTCATCTGGAGGTGAGGAGGGAATCTCAGGCTTCATCTTCTGTTTAGACATCGATCTCGGAGTCTTTGGGGGTTTTGAACAGGATGTTAGGCCTCACCTTGTGTGGAGGCATGGAACACCGCTTGCCTCTCGAGGTGTTCATGGGGCATCAGGCTACTTGTCGCGCTTGTCCTTGGAACCAGAGGCTCTTTCTGGAGGATGCACTCCGGGTGTGAGTGACCCTTCATGTGGTGACTTCATCCTCTGGGTTCCATTGGAAAAGGTGCTCAGGCTTCGGGATTTTTTGAGAGTGGACGGGGAAATCGGTGTCTTTCGGAATGTGGCACGAACCACGAGGGTTCCTCTGCAGTTGCCAATTGAGACCGGCCTCGTCCTGAGTTGAGACAGGAAGGTCGGTATCCCTTTCCAGACAAAGCAGTGGGACCGACTCTCATGTCAAGATCAAGAGGGAAGAAGGGGCTCAGAGGAAGTTGTGCTGAAACCTTGGTATTCTTCTCCAATGAGACCCCTATATTGGGCATATTTGAAGTTTCTTCAAGGCTGACTAGTTCCGTTTCGATGATCCAGTGAGTTCATGGGATTTCTCTCAACAGGATGCAGCGGGAAATGGCTTCGTTTGGCGATGACTGGGCAACCACGTGGTTATTATTGACTTACTGCGGGATTCTCGAGTTGCCACCCAGAACTCAGGGAGCCACTCATGTGGCCACTGGGAAGACCAATGTCCATTCCAAGTGGTGTGGGAGAGGTGGGGATTGCTCTGGAGTCGCTGCAGGCCAAAGATACCTCTTCTACTCCTCTTAGCGTGTGTTTCAAAACTCTGTGTTCCCCTTCTTGGGCACTAGCGATCTCCTGGTTGCATTCAAGTTTGAGCATGAGAGTGAGGTATCGTCTCGTTTTGAAACGAAGTAATCCCCTCTCCTGTCGAGTGGCCAATGCTAGCTCTTGAAGCCCATAGTGTTAAACAAAGGGAATCAAGCCTTCTTTGGAGTTTTGAGAGAGGACTCAGGGTACCTTTCTGGGCCCTGCAGGAAAAGAAGTGCCTCATATGTCGATGTCGGGGGTAATCTCATGGTGTTTTCTCGAGATGCAACTCGATGTGTGGTGTTTCTCTTGAGCTACGACGGGGAGCTCAAGGAGCCTCTCTTGTGTCCCCACGGAAGTCCAGTCCCCACTCGAGCAGAGAGGACGGCCCGGGATGTCTCCCGATTCATGTCAGTGGAATCAGGCTTCAAGACATGTTGAAGGGGGTATCTCGAGGTGTTTCTCGAGTTGCTGTAAGAATCCCTAGGTTCCCTGGGCTTGTGTCGGTGACCTATGGCAGTTTCCCTTGGTGCCTATGATAATTCTTGGTGCCTATGATATTTCTTCAATTCGAGATGAGGCCTGATTCCCCGGCTGAAGCTTGAATGCAACCCCGGGAACACTAGCGCCCATGAAGGGGAACACGGAGTTTCTGGAAACACTCTTAGAAGACTAGAAGAGATCTTTTTGCCCTGCAGTGACTCGAGAGCATTCCCCAGCTCTCCAACTCCGTTTGGAATGAAGATTGTTCTTCCCTGGGGCCACACGAGAGGCAAGCTGAGTTCCACGTCGTAACTCGAGAATCCCGCCGAAAGTCGAGAATAGCCATGTGGTTGCCCAGTCATCGCCGGAGGAGGCCATATATGACTGCACCGAGTTGAGAAATACCACGAACCCACTGGATCATCGAAAAGGAAACAGACAGCATTGAGGAAACAGCAAATGTGGCCCCACATATCGGTCTCTTTGAAGAGGAACATTGAGGTACCTGGCACATCTTCCCCTGAGCCCCTTCTTCCCTCCTGATCTCGACATGAGGGTCAATCCCACCGCTATGCTTGGAAAGGTACCCGACCTTCCACCAAACTTTAGCAGGAGGCCCTTCTCAATTGGAAACTAGAGAGGAAGCCTCGTGGTTCGTGCCACATTCCGAAAGACACCGATTTCCCCGTCAACTCAAGAGAAGTCCCAGTGCCTACGCACCTTTTCCAAAGGAAACCCAAGGATGAAGTCACCACACGAAGGAGCACTGACACACTGGGTGCATCCTCTCGAAATTGCCTCTGGTTTGAAGGACAACTCGATAAGTGGCCTGACACTCCATGAACACCTCGAGAGGAAAGCGGAATTCTATGTCTCCACACAAGGCGAGGCCTAACTCCCTGTTCAGAACCGCCAATACCCGGAGATCGATGTCACAACAGGAGAGGAAGCCTGAGATTCCCGCCTCACCTCCAGATGTGGCCCTCTTGGATGGCACTGAATCCAGTGGTATCCCAAGACAACCCTCTCAAATACACAGTATTCCGCATTCTCAAAGCAACAAGGGAAGCTGCCAGAGGTCACCGTCACTAGCCCAGGGAACCTAGGGATTCTTACAGCAACTCGAGAAACACCTCGAGATACCCCCTTTAACACTTCTTGAAGCCCGATTCCCCTGCCGTGACTAGCGAGCCATCCTGGGCCGTCCTTGCTACTACAATGGGCACTGAACTTCCCTGGGGACACAAGAGAGGGTCCCTGAGTTCCCCATCATAGCTCGAGAGAAACACCACATGTCGAGACGCAGCTCCAGTAAACACTTTGAGATTCCCCAGACATCTCGACATGATGCCATTCTTTTTCTCCATGGCCTAGAGACAGACCCCGAGTCCACTATCAAAACTCCACAGAAGGCTTGATTGCCTTTTACTTTTTATACACAATGGGCTTCAAGAGCTAGCCTTGTCGACTCGAGAGGAAAGAGGAGTACTTTGTTTCAACTAGAAATGTGGGCAGACTCCACGGATCAAGCTTCAATGCATCCACGAGATCCCTAGTGCCCCTGAAGTGAAACTCGGAGTTCCTGGACACATGCGTAGAGGACTAGAAGAGGTATCTTTGCCCTGCAGCGAATCGAGGGCAATCCCCAGCTCTCCCGCACCATTTGGAATGAAGATAGGTCTTTCCTAGGGCCACAAGAGAGGCTCGCTGAGTTCCGGTCATAACTAAGAAATCCCGCAATAAGTCGAGAATAACCACGTGGTTGCCCAGTCATCGCCAGAGGAGGACATGTCCCGCTGCACCGAGTTGAGAAAAATACAACGACCCCATTCGATCATAGAAATGGAAATAGACAGCCTTGAGGAAACAGCAAATGTGGCCAAACATACCAGTCTCATTGGAGAGGAACACCGAGGGTGCTGGCACAACTTCTTCTGAGCCCCTTCTTCCCTACTAATCTCGACAGAAGGGTCAATATTCCTGCTATGCCTGGAAAGGGACCCGGCCTTCCATCAAACTTCAGCAGGAGGCCCTTCTCACTTGGAAACTATAGAGGAAGCCTCGTGATTTGTGCCACATTCCGAAAGACAGGGATTTCCCCATCAACTCAAGAGAAGTCCCAATGCCTGTTTACCTTTTCCAATGGAACCACGAGGAAGAAGTCACCACACTAAGGAGCACTAACACACTGGGTTCATGCTCCCGAAATTGCCTCTGGTTCGAAGGAGAACACCTCGAGATACCCCCTTCAACACTACTTGAAGCCTGATTCCCCTGCCATGAATTGGGAGACAACCCGGGCTATCCTGGCTGCGCGAGGGGGGACTGGACTTCCCTGGGGACAAAAGAGAGGCTCCCTGAGCCACCCGTCATAGCTTGAGAGAAACCCCACACGTCGAGTTGCAGCTCAAGAAAACACCATGAGATTACCCCCTGCATCGACATATGAGGCACTTCTTTTCCTGCAGGGCCTAGAAAGAAACCCCGAGTCCTCTCTCAAAACTCCACAGAAGACTTGATGTCCTTTGTTTAACACAATGGGCTCAAGATCTAGCCTTGGCCACTCGAGAGGAGAGGGGGGCTCTTCGTTTCAAAACGAGACGATGACTGATATCATGCTCAAACTTGAATGCAACCAGGAGATCCCTAGTGCACCAGAAGGGGAACACTGAGTTTCTGAACACAGGCTAAGAGGAGTAGAAGAGGTCTCTTTGGCCTGCAGCGACTCCAGAGCAATCCCCAGCTCTCCCACGCCATTTGGAATGGATATTGGTCTTCCCTGGGGCCACATGTGTGCCTCCCTGAGTTCTGGGTGGAAATTCAAGAAACCCGCCATAAGTCAATAGTAACCATGTGGTTGCCCAGTCATCGCCAAAGGAAGCCATTTCCCGCTGCAGCCCGTTGAGAGAAATACCACGAACCCAATGGATCATCGATACGGAACTATCAGCCTTGAAGGAATTTCAAATATGGCCCAACATAGGGGTCTCATTGGAGAAGAACACCAAGGTTCCAGCACAACTTCCTCTGAGCCGTTCTTCCCTCTTGATCTTGACATGAGGGTCGGTCCCACTGCTTTGCCTGTAAAATGATACCGACCTTCCTGTTCCACCTCAGGAAGAGGCTGGTCTCACTTGGCAACTGCAGAGAAACCCTCGTGGTTCATGCCACATTCCGAAAGACACCAATTTCCACATCCACTCAAGAGAAATCCCGATGCCTGGGCAACTTTTCCAATGGAACCCAGAGGATGAAGTCATAACACGAAGGGGCATTCACACCCGGGGTGCATCCTACCGAAAGAGCCTCTGGTACCAAGGACAACTCAACAAGTGGCCTGATACTCCATGAACACCTCGAGAGGCAAGTAGCGTTCCATGCCTCCACACAAGGTGAGGCCTAACATCCTGTTCGAAACCCCCAAAGACTCCGAGATCCATGTCTGAACAGGAGACGAAGCCTGAGATTCCCGCTTCACCTCCAGATGAGACCGTCTTCAATGGCACTGAACCCAGGTGAATCCCAATACAACCCTCGCAAGTGCACAGTATTGCCCTTTCTCATAAACACCAAGGGAAGATGCCAGAGGTCACCATCACAAGCCCAGGGAACCTAGGGTTTCTTACAGCAACTCGAAAAACACCTTGAGGTGCCCCCTTCAACACATCCTGAAGCCCGATTCCCCTGCCGTGAATGGAGAGAAATTCCGGACCATCCTCGCTACTATAATGGGGACTGGACTTCACTGGGGACACAAGAGAGGCTTCCTGAGGTCCCTGCCATAGCTGGAGAGAAATGCCAAACGACGAGCCGTAGCTCGAGGAAACACCATGAGATGCCCCTGACATCGCCACATGAGGCTCTTCTTCTCCTGCAGGGCCTAGAGAGCAGACCCGAGTCAACTCTGAAAACTCCACAGAAGGCTTGATTGCCTTTCTTTTAACACAATGGGTTTCAAGAGCTTGTCTTGGCCACTCACGAGGACAGAGGACTTCTTTGTTTCAACTCGAGACAAGGCCTGATTCCCCGGCTCAAACTTGAATGCAACCCTGGGAACCCTAGCGCCCCTGAAGCTGAACACGGTGTTTCTAGACACACTCCTAGAAGACTAGAAGAGGTCTTTTTGCCCTGCAGTGACTCGAGAGCATTCCCAAGTTTTCCCACGCCATTTGGAATGGAGATTGTTCTTCCCTGGGGCCACAGGAGAGGCTCGCTGAGTTCCGGGTCATAACTGGAGAATCCCGCCATAAGTCGAGAATAACCACGTGGTTGTCCATTCATCGCCGGAGGGGGCCATGTCCCACTGCACTGAATTGAGAGAAATACCACGAACCCATTGAATCATCGAAACGGAAACAGACAGCCTTGAGGAAACAGCAAATGTGGCCCAAAATACTGGTCTCTTTGGAGAGGAACACGGAAGTACATGCCACATCGTCCTCTGAGCCCCTTATTCCCTCCTGATCTCGACATGAGGGTCAATCCCCCCGCTGTGCCTGGAAAGGTATTTCGAACTTACATCAAAACTCGGTAGGAGGCCATTCTCACTTGGAAACTCCAGAGGAAGCCTCGTGGTTTGTGCCACATTCCGAAAGACACCGATTTTCTCGTCAACTCAAGAGAAGTACGAATGTCTGCCCACCTTTTCCAATGGAACCCCGAGGATGAAGTCACCACACGAATGAGCACTGACACACTGGGTGCATCCTCACGAAATTGCCTCTGGTATGAAGGACAACTCGACAAGTGACCTGACACTCCATGAACACCTCGAGAGGAAAGCGGAGTTCCGTTCCTCCACACAAGGCGAGGCCTAATTCCCTGTTCAGAACCCCCAAAGACCCCGAGATCGATTTCAGAACAGGAGAGGAAGCCTGAGATTCCTTCCTCAACACCAGATGTGGCCCTCTTCCATGGCACTGAAGCAAGGGGAATCCCAAGACAACACTCTCAACTGCACAGTATTCCCCATTCTCATAGGCACCAAGGGAAGCTGCCAGAGGTCACCGTCACAAGCCCAGGGAACCTAGGGATTCTTACAGCAACTCGAGAAACACCTCGAGATACCCCCTTCAACACGTCTTGAAGCCCGATTCCCCTGGCATGAATGGGGTGACATCCAGGGCCGTCCTAGCTACTTTAATGGGGACTGGACTTCCCTGGGGACACAAGAGAGGCTCTGTGAGCTCCTCGTCATAGCTCGAGAGAAAGGCCACACGTCGAGGTGCAGCTCGAGAAAATACCATGAGATTAACACCAACATCAACATATGAGGCACTTCTTTTCCTACAGGGCCTAGAAAGCAACCCTGAGTCCACTCTCAAAACTCCACAGAAGGCTTGATTCTCTTTGTTTTACACTATGGGCTTCAAGAGCTAGCCTTGGCCATTCGAGAGGAGAGGGGAGTTCTTCCTTTTGAAACGAGACGATGCCTGACTCCCCTACTGAAGCTTGAACGCAACCAGGAGATTCCTACTGCCTCAGTAGGGGAAGACAGAGTTTCTGAACACACGCTAAGAGGAGTAGAAGAGGTCTCTTTGGCCTGCAGCGACTCCAGAGCAATCCCCAGCTCTCCAACGCCATTCAGAATGGACATTGGTCTTCCCTTGGGCCACATGAGTGGCTCCCTGAGTTCTGGGTGGCAACTCGAGAATCAGGCCGTAAGTCAATAATAACCACGTGGTTGCCCAGACATCGCCAAAGGAAGCCATTTCCTTCTGCAACCTGTTGAGAGAAATCCCACGAACCCACTGGATCATCGAAATGGAACTAGTCAGCCTTGAGGAAACTTCAAATATGGCCCAACATAGGGGTCTCATTGGAGAAGAACACCAAGGTTTCACCACAACTTCCTCTGAGCCCCTTCTTACCCCTTGATCTTGACATGAGGTTCGGTCCCACTGCTTTGTCTGGAAAGGGATACCGATCTTCCAGTCCCACCTCAGAAAGAGGCCGGTCTCACTTGGGAACTACAGAGGAACCCTCGTGGTTCGTGCCACATTCCGAAAGACACAGATTACCCTGTCCACTCAAGAGAAATCCCGATGCCTGAACACTTTTTCGTATGGAACCCAGAGGATGAATTCACCACATGAAGGGTCACTCACACACGGCATGCATCCTCCCGACAGAGCTTCTGGTTCCAAGGAAAACATGACAAGTGGCCTGATACCCCATGAACTCCTCGAGAGGCAAGCACCGTTCCATGCCTCCACACAAGGTGAGGTCTAACATTCTGTTCAAAACCCCCAAAGACTCCGAGATCGATGTCTGAACAGAAGACGAGGCCTGAGATTCCCGCCTCACCTCCAGATGAGACCCTCTTCAATGGCACTGAACCCATGTGAATCCCAAGACAACCCTCTCAAGTGCACAGTACTACACCTTCTCATAGGCACCAAGGGAAGCTGCCAGAGGTCACCGTCACAAGCCCAGGGAACTTAGAATTTCTTACAGCAACTCGAGAAACACCTTGAGATACCCCCTTCAACATGTCCTGAAGCCCGACTCACCTGCTGTAAATGGAGAGCCATCCCGGGCCCCTCTCGCTACCCCAATGGGGACTGGACTTCCCTGGAGACACAAGAGAGGCTCCCTGACGTCCGCGTCGTAGCTCGAAAGAAATGCAAAACGTCCAGCCGCAGCTCGAGGAAACACCATGAAATTCCCCTGACATCGCAACATGAGGCCCTTCTTTACCTGCAGGGCCTAGAGGGCAGACCCGAGTCCTCTCACAAAACTCCACAGAAGGCTTGATTGCCATTCTTTTAACAGAATGGGTTTCAAGAGCTTGCTTGGCCACTCGACAGGACACAGAAGTTCTTTGCTTCAACTCGAGACGAGGGCTGATTCCACGGTTGAAACTTGAATGCAACCCCGGGATCCCTAGAGCCCTTGAAGGGAAACACTGAGTTTTTGGACACAAGCCTAGAAGACTAGAAGAGGTCTTTTTGCCCTGCAGTGACTCGAGAGCATTCCCAAGCTCTCCGACTCCCTATGGAACGGAGATTGTTCTTCCCTAGGGCCACACGAGAGGCTTGTGGAGTTCCGGATCGTAACACGAGAATCACGCCATAAGTCGAGAATAACAACGTGGTTGCCCAGTCATCGCCGGAGGAGGCCATGTCCCGCTGCACCGAGTTGAGAGAAATACCACGAACCCATTGGATCATCGAAAAGGAAATAGACAGCCTTGAGGAAACAGCAAATGTGGCCCAACATACTGGTCTATGTGGAGAGGAACACCGAGGTACATGCCACATCTTCCTCTGAGCCCCTTCTTCCCTCCTGATCTCGACATGAGGGTCAATAGCCCTGCTATGTCTGGAAAGGGACCCGACCTTCCATCAAACCTCAGCAGGAGGCCCTTCTCACTTTGAAACTAGAGAGGAAGCCTCGTGGTTCGTGCCACATTCCGAAAAACACCGATTTCCCCATCAACTCAAGAGAAGTCCCAGTGCATGCGCACCTTTTACAATGGAACCCCGAGGATGAAGTCACCACACGAAGGAGCACTGACACACTGGGTACGTCCTCCCGAAATTGCCTCTGGTTTGAAACACAACTCAACAAGTGGCCTGACACTCCATTAACACCTCGAGAGGAAAGCGGAATTCTAGGCCTCCACATAAGGCGAGGCCTAACTCCCTGTTCAGAATCCCCAAAGACCCGGAGATTGATGTCAGAACAGGAGAGGAAGCCTGAGATTCCCGCCTCACCTCCAGATGTGGCCCGCTTCCATGGAACTGAACCCAGTGTAATCCCAAGACAACACTCTCAACTGCACAGTATTCCCGATTCTCATAGGCATAAAGGGAAGCTGCCAGAAATCACCATCACAAGCCCAGGGAACCTAGGGATTCTTAGAGTACATCGAAAAACACCTCGAGATATCCCCTTCAACACTTCTTGAAGCCCGATTACCGTGCCGTGACTAGAGAGCCATCCTGGGCCATCCTCGCTACTACAATGGGCACTGGACTTCCCTGGGGCAGAAAAGGCGCTCCCTGAGTTCCCCGTCATAGCTCGAGAGAAACACCACACGTCGAGACGCAGCTCCAGAAAACACCTTGAGATTCCCTGGACATCGCCACATGAGGCCGTTCTTTTCCTCCATGGCCTAGAGAGAAACCCCGTGTCCACTCTCAAAACTCCACAGAAGGCTTGACTCCCTTTTAATTTTTTTAAACAATGAGCTTCGAGAGGAGAGAGGAGTTCTTTGTTTCAACTAGAAACGTGGCCAGATTCCACGGCTGAAGCTTGAATGCACCCACGAGATACCAAGCGCACCTGAAGCGGAACACAGAGTTTTTGGGCACACGCCTAGAAGACTAGAAGACGTCTCTTTGCCTTTCAGCGCCTGGAGATCAGTCCCCAGCTCTCCCAGGCCATTTGGATTAGAGATTGGTCTTCCCTGGGGCCACACAAGAGGCTCACTGAGTTCCGGGTCATAATTCGAGAATCCCGCCATAAGTCATGAATAACCACCTGGTTGCCCAGTCATCGCCAGAGGAGGCCATGTTCCGCTGCACCCAGTTGAGAGAAATACCACGGTCCCATTGGATCTTCGAAATGGAAACAGACAGCCTTTAGGAAACAGCAAATGTGGCTCAACATATCGGTCTCATTGGAGAGGAACACCGAGATTCCTGGCACAATTTTCTCTGAGCCCCTTCTTCCCTCCTGATCGACATGAGGGTAAATCCCCCCGCTATGAATTGAAAGGTATCCGGACCTTCCATCAAAAGTCAGAAGGAGGCCCTTCTTACTTGAAAACTCAAGAGGAAGCCACGGGATTCGTGCCACATTCCGAAAGACTCCGATTTTTCCGTCTCTCAAGAGAAGTACCAATGCCTGCCCACCTTTTCCAACGGAACCCCGAGGATAAAGTCACCACCCGAAGGAGCACTGACACACTGGGTGCATCCTCCCAAAAGAGTCTCTGGTTCCAAGGACAACTCGACAAGTGGTCTGACACTCCATGAACACCTCAAGATGATAGCGGAGTTCCATGGCTTCATATTAGGCAAGGCCTAACTCCCTGTTCAGAACACCCAAAGACCCGGAGATCGATGTCAGAACATTAGAGGAAGCCTAAGATTCCCGCCTCACCTCCAGATGTGGCCCTCTTCCATGGCACTGAACCCAGTGGAATCCCAAGACAACCCTCTCAACTGCACAGTATTGCCCATTCTCATAGGCACCAAGGGAAGCTGCCAGAGGTCACCGCCACAAGCCCAGGGAACTTAGGGATTCTTACAGCAACTTGATAAACACCTCGAGATACTCCCTTCAACACGTCTTGAAGCCCGATTCCCCTGCCGTGACTAGAGACCCATCCTGGGCCGTCCGCGCTACTACAATGGGCACTGGACTTCCTTGGGGCCACAAGAGAGGCTTGCTGAGTTCCGGGTTATAACTCGAGAATCCCGCCTTAAGTGGAGAATAATCACGTGGTTGACCAGTCATCGCCAGAGGAGGCCATGTCCCGCTTCACCGAGATGAGAGACATACCACGAACTCATTGGTTCATCGAAACGGAAATAGACAGCCTTGAGGAAACAGCAAATGTGGGTAAACCTACCAGTCTCATTAGAGAGGAACACCGAGATTCCTGGCACAATTTCCTCTGAGCCCCTTCTTCCCACCTGATCTCGACATGAGGGTCAATACCCCTGTTATGCCTGGAAAGGGACCAGACCTTCCATCAAACCTCAGCAGGAGGCCCTTCTCACTTGGAAACTAGAGAGGAAGCCTCTTGGTTCATGCCACATTCCGAAAGACACCGATGTCCCCGTCAACTCAAGAGAAGTACCAATGCCTTTTCACATTTTCCAATTAATATCGAGGATTAAGTCACCACACTAGGGAGAACTAACACACTGGGTGCATCCTCCTGAAATTGCCTCTGGTTCAAAAGACAACTCGACAAGTGGCCAGACACTCCATGAACACCTCGAGAGGAAAGCGGAATTCTATGCCTCCACACAAGGTGAGGCCTAATACCCTGTTCAGAATCCCGAAAGACCCCGAGATACATTTCAAAACAGGAGAGGATGCCTGAGATTGCCGCCTCACTTCCAGATGTGGCCCTCTTCAATGGCACTGAACCCAGGGGAATCACAACACAACCTTCTCAACTGCACAGTATTCCCCATTCTCATAGGCACCAAGGGAAGCTGCCATAGGTCACCGTCACAAGCCCAGAGAACCTAGGGATTCTACAGCAACTCGAGAAACACCTCGGGATACCCCATTCAACACTTCTAGAAGTCCGATTCCCCTGCCGTGACTAGAGAGCCATCCTGGGCTGTCCTCGCTACTACAATGGGCACTGGACTTCCCTGGGGAAACAAGAGAGGCTCCCTGAGTTCCCCGTCATAGCTCGAGAGAAACACCACACATTGAGACGCAGCTCCAGTAAACACTTTGAGCTTCCCCGGACATCTCCACATGAGGCCATTCTTTTCCTCCATGTCCTAGACAGAAACCCCCAGCCCACTCTCAAAACTCCACAGAAGGCTTGATTGCCTTTTACTTTTTTTAAATAATGGGCTTGTCGACTCGAGAGGAGAGAGGAGTTCTTTGTTTCAACTAGAAACGTGGCCAGACTCCACCGCTGAAGCTTGAATGCACCCACGAGATAGCTAGCGCCCCTGAAGTGGAACTCGGAGTTTCTGGGCACAAGCCTAGAAGACTAGAGGAGGTCTCTTTGCCCTGCAGCGACACGAGACCAATCCCCTGCTCTCCCACGCCATTTGGAGTTGAGATTGATCTTCCCTAGGGCCACACGAGAGGCTTCATGAGTTCCAGGTCGTAACTCGAGAATCCCGCCCTAAGTCGAGAATAACCACGTGATTGCACACTCATCGCCAGAGGAGGGATGTCCTGCTGCACCGAGTTGAGAGAAATACCACGGTCCCATTGGGTCATTGAAACGAAAACAGACAGCCTTGAAGAAAAAGCAAATGTGGCCAAACATACCGATCTCATTGGACAGGAACACCGAGGTTCCTGGCACAACTTCCTCTGAGCCCTTTCTTCCCTCCTGATCTTGACATGAGGGTCAATACACCTGCTATGCCTGGAAAGGGGCCCGACCATCCATCAAACCTCAGCAGGAGGCCCTTCTCACTTGGAAACTAGAGAGGAAGCCTCGTGGTTCGTGCCACATTCCGAAAGACGATTTCCCCGTCAACTCAAGAAAAGTCCCAATGCCTGTGGACCTTTTACAATGGAACCCGGAGGATGAAGTCACCACATGAAGGAGCACTGACACACTGGCTGCATCCTCCTGAAAGAGCCTCTGGTTTGAAGGAGAACTCGACAAGTGGCCTGACACTCCATGAACACCTCGAGAGGAAAGCGGAGTTCCGTGCCTCCACACAAGGGGAGGCCTAAGTCCCTGTTCAGAACACCCAAAGACCTCGAGATCGATTTCGGAACAGGAGAGGAAGCCTGAGATTCCTGCCTCCACACCAGATGTGGCCGTCTTCCATGGCACTGAACCCAGGCGAATCCCAAGACAACCCTCTCAACTGCACAGAATTCCCCATTCTCATAGGCACCAAGGGAAACTGCCAGAGGTCACCGACACAAGCCCAGGAAACCTAGGAATTCTTACAGCAACACGAGAAGCACCTCGAGATACCCCGTTCAACACGTCTTGAAGCATGATTCCCATGCCATGAATCGAGAGACATCCCGGGCCGTCCTCGCTGCTCGAGTGGGGACTGGACTTCCCTGATGACACAAGAGAGGCTCGCTGAGCTCCTCGTCCTAGCTCTAGAGAAACGTCACACGTCGAGTTGCAGCTCAAGAAAATACCATGCGATTACCCCAACATCGACATATGAGAGGCTTCTTTTCCTGCAGGGCCTAGAAAGCAACCCCGGGTCCTCTATCCAAATTCCATAGAAGGCTTCATTCACTTTGTTTAACAAAATAGCCTTCAAGAGCTAGCATTGGCCACTTGAGAGGAGAGGGGGGTAATTCATTTCAAAACGAGACGATGCCTGACTCCCCTGCTGAAGCTGGAAGGCAACCAAGAGATCCCTAGTGACCCAGAAGGGGAACACAGAGTTTCTGAACACATGCTAAGAGGAGTAAAAGAGGTCTCCTTGGCCTTCAGCGACTCTAGATCAATCCTCAGCTCTCCTAAGCCATTTGGAATGGCCACTGGTCTTCCCTGGGGCCACATGAGTGGCTCCATGAGTTCTGAGTGGCAATTCGAGAATCCCGCTGTACATCAGTAATAACCACGTGGTTGCCCTGTCATCGCCAAAGGAAGCCATTTCGCGCTGCAGCCTGTTGACAGAAATCCCACGAACCCACTGGATCATCGAAATGGAACTAGTCAGCCTTGAGGAATCTTCAAATACGGCCCAACATAGGGGTCTCATTGGAGAAGAACACCAAGGTTCCAACACAATTTCCTCTGAGCCTCTTCTTCCCTCTTGATCTTGACATGAGGGTCGGTCCCACTGCTTTGTCTGGAAAGGGATACCGACCTTCCTGTCCCACCTCAGAAGGAGGCCGGTCTCACTTGGCAACTGCAGAGGAACCCTCGTGGTTCATGCCACATTCCGAAAGACACTGATTTCCCCGTCCACTCAAGAGAAATCTCGATGCCTGAGCACCTTTTCCAATGGAACCCAGAGGATTAAGTCACCACACTAAGGGGCACTCACACCTGGGATGCATCCTCCCGAAAGAGCCTCTGGTTTCAAGGACAACTCGACAAGTGGCCTGATACCCCATGAACACTCCGAGAGGCAAGCGGCGTTCCATGCCTCCACACAAGGTGAGGCCTAACATCCTGTTCAAATCCACCAAAGGCTTTNTCAGAACACCCAAAGACCTCGAGATCGATTTCGGAACAGGAGAGGAAGCCTGAGATTCCTGCCTCCACACCAGATGTGGCCGTCTTCCATGGCACTGAACCCAGGCGAATCCCAAGACAACCCTCTCAACTGCACAGAATTCCCCATTCTCATAGGCACCAAGGGAAACTGCCAGAGGTCACCGACACAAGCCCAGGAAACCTAGGAATTCTTACAGCAACACGAGAAGCACCTCGAGATACCCCGTTCAACACGTCTTGAAGCATGATTCCCATGCCATGAATCGAGAGACATCCCGGGCCGTCCTCGCTGCTCGAGTGGGGACTGGACTTCCCTGATGACACAAGAGAGGCTCGCTGAGCTCCTCGTCCTAGCTCTAGAGAAACGTCACACGTCGAGTTGCAGCTCAAGAAAATACCATGCGATTACCCCAACATCGACATATGAGAGGCTTCTTTTCCTGCAGGGCCTAGAAAGCAACCCCGGGTCCTCTATCCAAATTCCATAGAAGGCTTCATTCACTTTGTTTAACAAAATAGCCTTCAAGAGCTAGCATTGGCCACTTGAGAGGAGAGGGGGGTAATTCATTTCAAAACGAGACGATGCCTGACTCCCCTGCTGAAGCTGGAAGGCAACCAAGAGATCCCTAGTGACCCAGAAGGGGAACACAGAGTTTCTGAACACATGCTAAGAGGAGTAAAAGAGGTCTCCTTGGCCTTCAGCGACTCTAGATCAATCCTCAGCTCTCCTAAGCCATTTGGAATGGCCACTGGTCTTCCCTGGGGCCACATGAGTGGCTCCATGAGTTCTGAGTGGCAATTCGAGAATCCCGCTGTACATCAGTAATAACCACGTGGTTGCCCTGTCATCGCCAAAGGAAGCCATTTCGCGCTGCAGCCTGTTGACAGAAATCCCACGAACCCACTGGATCATCGAAATGGAACTAGTCAGCCTTGAGGAATCTTCAAATACGGCCCAACATAGGGGTCTCATTGGAGAAGAACACCAAGGTTCCAACACAATTTCCTCTGAGCCTCTTCTTCCCTCTTGATCTTGACATGAGGGTCGGTCCCACTGCTTTGTCTGGAAAGGGATACCGACCTTCCTGTCCCACCTCAGAAGGAGGCCGGTCTCACTTGGCAACTGCAGAGGAACCCTCGTGGTTCATGCCACATTCCGAAAGACACTGATTTCCCCGTCCACTCAAGAGAAATCTCGATGCCTGAGCACCTTTTCCAATGGAACCCAGAGGATTAAGTCACCACACTAAGGGGCACTCACACCTGGGATGCATCCTCCCGAAAGAGCCTCTGGTTTCAAGGACAACTCGACAAGTGGCCTGATACCCCATGAACACTCCGAGAGGCAAGCGGCGTTCCATGCCTCCACACAAGGTGAGGCCTAACATCCTGTTCAAATCCACCAAAGGCTTTGAGATCAATGTCTGAACAGAAGACAAAGCCTGAGATTCCCGCCTCACCTCCAGATGAGACCCTCTTCAATGGCACTGAACCCAGGCAAATCCCAAGACAACCGTCTCAATCGCATAGTATTACCCCTTCTCATAGGCACCGAGGGAAGCTGCCAGAGGTCACCCTAACAAGCCCAGGGAACCTAGGTTTTCTTACAGAAACTCGAGAAACACCTTGAGATACCCCGTTCAACACGTCCTGAAGCCCGATTTCCCTGCCGTGAATGGAGAGCCATCCCGGGCCCTCCTCTCTACTCCAATGGGGACTGGACTTTCCTAGGGACACAAGAGAGGCTCCCTGAGGTCCCCGTCGTAGCTCGAGAGAAATGCCAAATGTCAAGCCGCAGCTCGAGGAAACACCATGAGATTCCCCTGACATCGCCACATGAGGCCCTTCTTTTCCTGCAGGGCCAAGAGAGCAGACCCGAGTCCTCTCTGAAAACTCCAGAGAAGGCTTGATTGCCTTTTTTTTTTTTAAACACAATGGGTTTCAAGAAGTTTCCTTGGCCACTCGAGATGACAGAGGAGTTCTTCGTTTCAACTCGAGACGAGGCCTGATTCCCCGGCTGAAGCTTGAATGCAACCCCGGGAAGCCTAGCACCCCTGAAGGTGAACACGGAGTTTCTGGACATATGCCTAGAAGACTAGAAGAGGTCTTTTTGCCCTGCAGCGACTCGATAGTATTCCCAGCTCTCCCACGCCATTTGGAATGGAGATTGTTCTTCCCTGGGGCCACACGAGAGGCTCGCTGAGTTTCGGGTCGTAACTCGAGAATCCCGCCGTAAGTCGAGAATAACCACGTGGTTGCCCAGTCATTGCCGGAGGAGGCCATATCCCACTGCACCGAGTTGAGAGAAATACCACGAACCCATTGGATCATCGAAACGGAAACAGACAGCCTTGAGGAAACAGCAAATGTGGCCCAACATACCGGTCTTTTTGGAGAGGAACACCGAGGTACCTGGCACATCTTCCTATGAGCTCCTTCTTCCCTCCTGATCTCGACATGAGGGTCCATCCCCCGTCTATGCCTGGAAAGGTATTCCGACCTTCCATCAAATCTCAGCAGGAGGCCCTACTCACTTGGAAACTCGAGAGGAAGCCTCGTGGTTCGTGCCGCATTCCTAAAGACAATGATTTTCCCATCAACTCAAGAGAAGTACTAATGCCTGCCCACCTTTTCCAATGGAATCCCGAGGATGAAGTCACCACACGAAGGAGCACTGACACACTGGGTGAATCCTCCCGAAAGAGCCTCTGGTTCCAAAGACAACTCGACAAGTGGCCTGACACTCCATTAAAACCTCGAGAGGATAGCGGGGTTCCATGGCTCCACAAAAGGCGAGGCCTAACTCCTTGTTCAGAAGCTGCGAAGACCCGGAGATGGATGTCAGAACAGGAGAGGAAGCCTGAGATTCCCGCCTCACCTCCAGATGTGGCCCTCTTCCTTGGCACTGAACCCAGTGGAATTCCAAGACAAGCCTCTCAACTGCACAGTATTCCCCATTCTCATATGCACCGAGCGAAGCTGCCAGAGGTCACCGTCACAAGCCCAGGGAACCTAGGGATTCTTACAGCACATCGAGAAACACCTAGATATACCCCCTTCCACACTTCTTGAAACCCAATTTCCTGCCATGACTAGAGAGCCATCCTGGGCCGTTCTCGCTACTACAATTGGCACTGGACTTCCCTTGGGACATAAGAGAGGCTCCCTGAGTTCCCAGTATAGCTCGAGAGAAATACCACACATCGAGACGGAGCTCCGGAAATCACGTTGAGATTACCCGGACATCGCCACATGAGGCCCTTCTTTTCCTTCATGGCCTAGAGAGAAACCCTGTGTCAACTCTCAAAACTCCACAGAAGGCTTGATTGCCTTTTCCTTTTTTAAAACAATGGGCTTCAAGAGCTAGCCTTGTCGACTGGAGAGGAGAGAGGAGTTCTTTCTTTCAACTAGAAACGTGGCCAGACTCCACGGCTGAAGCTTGAATGCACCCACGAGATCCCTAGCGCACCTGAAGTGGAACACGGAGTTTCTGGACACACGCCTAGAAGACTAGAAAAGGTCTCTTCGCCATGCAATGCCTGGAGTGCAATCCCCAGCTGTCCCACGCCATTTGGAATGTAGATTGGTCTTCCGTGGGGTCACACGTGAGTCTCACCGAATTCCGGGTCTTAACTCGAGAATCCTGCCGTACGTCAAGAATAAAAACATGGTTGCCCAGTCATCGCCAGAGGACGTCATGTCCCGCTGCACCGAGTTGAGAGAAATACCACGAACCCACTGGATGATCGAAACAGAAATAGACAGCCTTGCTGATGCTGCTGCTGCTGCTGCTGCTAAGACGCTTCAGTCGTGTCCGACTCTGTGCGACCCCATAGACGTAAGCTCAAGAGGCTCCCCTGTCCCTGGGATTCTCCAGCCAAGAACATTGGACTGGCTTGCCATTTCCTTCTCCAATGCAGGAAAGTGAAAATTCAAAGTGAAGTCATTCAATCTTGCCAGACTCTTAGCGACCCCACGGACTGGAGCCTACCAGGCTCCTCTGTCCATGGGATTTTCCAGGCAAAAGTACTGGGGTGGGGTGCCATTGCCTTCCCCGAGACAGCCTTGAGGAAACAGCAAATGTGGCCCAACATACCGGTCTCATTGGAGAGGAACACCGAGGTTCCTGGCACAACTTCCTCTGAGCCCCTTCTTCCCTCCTGATCTCGACATGAGGGTCAATACCCCTGCTATGCCTGGAAAGAGACCTGACCTTTCATCAAACCTCAGCAGGAGGCCCTTCTCACTTGGAAACTAGAGAGGAAGCCTCGTGGTTCATGCCACATTCTGAAAGAAACCGATTTCCCCATCCACTCAAGAGAAATCCCGATGTCTGAGCACCTTTTCCAATGGAACCCAGAGGATGAAGTCACCACCCGAAGGGGCACTCACACCCGGGGTGCATCCTCCTGAAAGAGGCTCTGGTTCCAAGGACAACTCGACAAGTGGCCTGATACCCCATGAACACCTCTAGAGGCAAGCGGCATTCCATGCCTCCACACAAGGTGAGGCCTAACATCCTGTTCAAAACCCCCAAAGACTCTGAGTTTGATGTCTGAACAGAAGACGAAGCCTGAGATTCCTGCCTCACCTCCAGATGAGACCCTCTTCAATGGCACTGAACCCTGGCGAATGCCAAGACAACCCTCTCAAGTACACAGTATTACCCCTTCTCATAGGCACCAAGGGAAGCTGCCAGAGGTCACCTTCACAAGCTCATGGAACCTAGGGTTTCTTACAGCAACTCGAGAAACACCTTGAGATACCCCCTTCAACACGTCCTGAAGCCTGATTCCCCTGCCATGAATGGAGAGACATCCCGGAACCTACTCGCTACTCCAATGGAGACTGCAATTCCCTGGGGACACAAGAGAGGCTCCCTGAGGTCCCCATCGTAGCTCGAGAGAAATGCCAAACGTTGAGCCGTAGCTGGAGAAAACAACGTGAGATTCCCCTGACATCGCCACATGAGGCCCTTGTTTTCCTGCAGGGCCTAGAGAGCAGACCCGAGTCCTCTCTCTAAACTCCACAGAAGGCTTGATTGCCTTTCTTTTAATAAAATGGGTTTCAAGGGCTTGCCATGGCCTCTCGAGAGGACAGAGGAGTTCCTTGTTTCAAATCAAGACGAGGCCTGATTCCCCGGCTGAAGCTTGAATGCAACCCAGGGAACCCTAGCGCCCCTGAAGGGGAACACGGAATTTCTGGACATACGCCTAGAAAACTAAAAGAGGTCTTTTTACACTTCAGCGACTAAAGAGCATTCCCCTGTCCTCCCACGTCATTTGGAATGGAGATTGTTCTTCCCTGGGGCCACACGACATGCTTGCTGAATTCCGGGTCGTAATTCGAGAATCCCGCCGTGAGTCGAGAATAATCACATGGTTGACCAGTCATGGCCTGAGGAGGCCATGCCCCACTGCACCGAGATGAGAGACATACCACGAACCCATGGGATCATCGAAACGGAACTAGTCAGCCTTGAGGAAACTTCAATTATGGCCCAACATAGGGGTCTCATTGGAGAAGAACACCAAGGTTCCAGCACAACTTCCTGTGAGCCCCTTCTTCCCTCAAGATCTTGACATGAGGGTCGGTCCCACTGCTTTGTCTGGAAAGGGATATCGACATTCCTGTCCCAACTCAGGAGGAGGCTGGTCTCACTTGGCAACTGCAGAGGAACCCTCATGGTTCGTGCCACTTTCCGAAAGACACCGATTTCCCCATCTACTCAAGATAAATCCCGATGTCTGAGCACCTTTTCCAATGGACGCCAGAGGATGAAGTCACCACACGAAGGGGCACTCACACCCAGGGTGCATCCTCACGAAACAGCCTCTGGTTCCAAGGACAACTCGACAAGTGGCCTGATACCCCATGAAAACCTCGAGAGGCAAGCGGTGTTCCATGTCTTTACACAAGGTGAGGCCTAACATCCTTTTCAAAACCCCAAAGATTCGGATATCGATGTCTGAACAAAAGACGAAGCCTGAGATTCCCGCCTCACCTCCAGATGAGAACCTTTCCAATGACATTGAACTCAGGTGAATCCCAAGACAACCGTCTCAAGTGCACAGTATTACCCCTTCTCATAGGCACCAAGGGAAGTTGCCAAAGGTCACCGTCACAAGCCCAGGGAACCTAGGGTTTCTTACAGCAACTCGAGAAACTCCTGGAGATACACCCTTCAACACGTACTGAAGCCCGATTCCCCTGCCGTGAATGGAGAGCCATTCCGGGCCCTCCTCTCTACTCCAATGGGGACTGGACTTCCCTTGGGACACAAGAGAGGCTCCCTGATGTCCCCGTCGTAGCTCGAGAGAAATGCCAAACGTCGAGCCGTAGCTCGAGGAAACACCATGAGATTCCCCTGACATCGCCACATGAGGCCCTTCTTTTCCTGCAGGGCCTAGAGAGCAGACCCGACTCCTCTCTCCAAACTCCACAGAAGGCTTGATTACCTTATTTTTAACACAATGGGTTTCAAGAGCTTGCCTTGGCCACGCCACAGGACAGAGGAGTTCTTCGTTTCAACTCGAGATGAGGCCTGATTCCCCGGCTGAAACTTAAATGCAATCCCGGGAAGCCTAGAGCCCCTGAAGGGGAAAACGGAGTTTCTGGACACACGCCTAGAAGACTAGAAGAGGTCTTTTTGTCCTGCAGCGAATCGAGAGCATTCCCCAGCTCTCCCACGTCGTTTGGAATGGAGATTGTTCTTCCCTGGCGCCACACGAGAGGCTCGCTGAGTTCTGGGTCTTAACTTGAGAATTACGCCGTAAGTCGAGAATAACAACGTGGTTGCCCAGTCATCGCCGGAGGAGAACATGTGCCAATGAACCGAGTTGTGAGAAATACCACGAACTCACTGGATCATGGAAACGGAAACAGAGAGCCTTGAAGAAACAGCAAATGTGGCCCAACATACCGGTCTCTTTGGAGAGGAACACCTAGGTACCTGGCACATTTTCCTCTAAGCCCCTTCTTCCCTCCTGATCTCGACATGAGAGTCAATACCCCCACTATGCCTGGAAAGGTATCCCGACCTTCCATCAAACCTCAGCAGGAGGCCCTTCTCACTTGGAAACTCGAGAGGAAGCCTCGTGGTTCGTGTCTCATTCCGAAAGACACCAATTTTCCCGACATTTAAAGAGAAGTACCAGTGCTTGCCCACCTTTTCCAATGGAAACCGGAGGATGAAGTCACCACATGAAGGAGCACTGACACAGTGGGTGCATCCTACCGAAAGATCCTCTGGTTATAAGGATAACTCGACAAGTGGCCTGACACACCATGAACACCTAGAGAGGATATCGGAGTTCTGTTGCTTCACAAAAGGCGAGGCCTAACTCCCTTTTCAAAACCCCCAATGATCCGGAGTTCGATGTCAGAACAGAAGAGGAAGCCTGAGATTCCCGCCTCACCTCCAGATGTGGCCCTCTTCCATGGCACTGAACCCAGGGGAATCCCAAGACAACCCTCTCAAATGCACAGTATTCCCCATTCTCATAGGCACCAAGGGAAGCCTCCAGAGGTCACCGTCATAAGCCCTGGGAACCTAGGGATTCTTACAGCACATCGAGAAACACCTCGAGATATCCCCTTTAACACTTCTTGAAGCCCGATTGCTCTGCTGTGACTAGAGAGCCATCTTGGGCTGTCCTCGCTACTGCAGTGGGCACTGGACATCCCTGGGGACACAGGAGAGGTTCTCTGAGTTCCCCGTCATAGCTCGAGTGAAACACCGCACGTCGAGACTCAGCTCCAGAAAACACCTTGAGATTCCCAGGACATCTCCACATGAGGCGATTCTTTTCTTCCATGGCCTAGAGAGAAACCCCCAGTCCACTCTCAACACTCCACAGAAGGCTTGATTGCCTTTTACTTTTTTTAAACAATGGGCTTCAAGAGCTAGCCTTGTCGACTCGAGAGGAGAGAGGAGTTCTTTGTTTCAACTAGAAACGTGGCCAGACTCCACGGCAAAGCTTGAATGCACCCACGAGATTTTTAGCGCTCCTGAAGCAGAACACGGAGTTTCTGGACACACGCCTAGAAGACTAGAAGAGGTCTCTTTGCCCTGCAGCACCTGGAGAACAATCCCCAGCTCTCCCATGCAATTTGGAATGGAGATTGGTCTTCCCTGGGGCCAAACGAGAGTCTCGCTCTGTTTCGGGTCGTAACTTGAGATTCCCACTGTAAGTCGAGAATAACCACGTGGTTGCTCAGTCATCGCCAGAGATGGCCATGTCCCACTGCACCCAGTTGAGAGAAATTTTACGAACCCATTGGATCATCGAAACGGAAACAGACAGCCTTAAGGAAACAGCAAATGTGGCCCAACATACCGGTCTCATTGGAGAGTAACACCGAGGTTCCTGGCACAACTTCCTCTGAGCCTCTTCTTCCCTCCTGATCTCGACATGAGGGTCAATACCCCTGCTATGCCTGGAAAGGGACCCGACCTTCCATCAAACCTCAGCAGGAGGCCCTTCTCACTTGGAAACTACAGGGGAAGCCTCGAGGTTCGTGCCACATTCCGAAAGACACCGATTTCCCCGTCAACTCAAGAGAAGTCCCAATGCCTGCGCACGTTTTCCAAAAGGACCCCAAGGATGAAGCCTCACCTCCAGATGTGGCCCTCTTCCATGGCACTGAACCCAGTGGAATCCCAAGACAACCCTCTCAACTGCACAGTATTCTGCATTCTCATAGGAACCAAGGGAAGCTGCCAGAGGTCATCCTCACAAGCCCAGGGAACCTAGGGACAATTACAGCAACTCGAGAAACACCTCGAATACCCCCTTCAACACTTCTTGAAGCCCGATTCGCCTGCCGTGACTAGAGAGCCATCCTGGGCCATCCTCGCTACTACAATGGGCACTGGACTTCCCTGGGGACACAACAGAGGCTCCCTGACTTCCCCGTCATAGCTCGAGAGAAACACCACCAATCGAGACGCAGATCCAGTAAACACTTTGAGATTCCCCGGACACGTACACATGAGGCCGTTCTTTCCCTTCATGGCCTAGATGGAAACCCCCAGTCCACTATCAAACCTCCACAGAAGGCTTGATTGTCTTTTACTTTTTTTAAACAATGGGCTTCAAGAGCTAGCCTTGTCGACTGCAGAGGAGAGAGGAGTGCGTTTCACCTAGAAACGTGGACAGACTCCACGGATGAAGCTTGAATGCACCCACGAGATTCCTAGTGCCCCTGAAGGGGAACTCGGTGTTTCTGGACACACACCTAGAAGACTAGAAGAGGTCTCTTTGCCCTGCCACGACTCGAGAGCAATCCCCAGCTCTCCCACGCCATTTGGAATGGAGATTTGTCTTCCCTAGGGCCACAAGAGAGGCTCGCTGAGTTCCGGGTCATAACTCAAGAATCCCGCCTTAAGTCGAGAATAACCACGTGGTTGCCCAGTCATCGCCAGAGGAGGCCATGTCCCGCTGCGGGTTGAGCTTGACCGAAAGACACCGATTTCCCCATCAACTCAAGAGAAGTCCCAATGCATGTGTACCTTTTCCAATGGAACCCCGAGGATGAAGTCACCACAGTAAGGAGCACTGACACACTGGGTGCATCCTCCCGAAATTGCCTCTGGTTTGAAGGACAAAATCTCGAGATACCCCCTTAAACACTTCTTGAAGCTCGATTCCCCTGCCATGAATTGGGAGACATCCCGGGCCATACTCGCTGCTCGAGTGGGGACTGCACTTCCCTGGGGACAGAAGAGAGGCTCCCTTAGCTCCCCGTAGTAGCTCAAGAGAAACGTGAAACATCGAGTTGCAACTCGAAAAAATATCATTAGATTACCCCCGACAGCGACATATGAGGCCCTTCTTTTCCTGCAGGGCCTAGAAAGCAACCCCGAGTCCTCTCTCAAAACTCCACAGAAGGCTTGATGTCCTTTGTTTAATACAATGGGCTTCAGAGCTAGCCTTGGTCACTCGAGAGGACAGGGGGTTCTTCGTTTCAAAATGAGACCATGCCTGACTCACCTGCTGAAGCTTGAATGCAACCAGGAGATCCCTAGTGCCCCAGAAGGGGAACACAGACTTTCTGAACACACGCTAAGAGGAGTAGAAGAGGTCTCTTTTGCCTGCAGCGACTCCAGAGCAATCCCTAACTTCCCCACGTCATTTGGAATGGACAGTGGTCTTCCCTGGGGCCACATGAGTGGATCCCTGAGTTCTGGGTGGAAACTCGAGAATTCTGCAGTAAGTCAATAATAACCGCGTGGTTGCCCAGTCATCGCCAAAGGAAGCCATTTCCTGCTGCAGCCTGTTGAGAGAAATCAAACAAACACACTGGATCACCGAAACGGAACTAGTCCGCCTTGAGGAAACTTCAAATATGGCCCAACATAGGGGTCTCATTGGAGAAAAACACCAAAGTTCCAGCACAACTTCCTCTGAGCCCCTTCTTCCCTCTTGATCTTGACATGAGGGTCGGTCCCACTGCTTTGTCTGGAAAGGGATACCCACCTTCCTGTCCCACTTCAGGAGGAGGCCGGTCTCACTTGACAACTGCAGAGGAACCTTCGTGGTTCGTTCCACATTCCGAAACACACCAATTTCCCCGTCCACTCAAGACTAATCCGGAGGCCTGAGTACCTTTTCCAATGGAACCCATAGGATGAAGTCACCACACGAAGGGGCACTCACTCCCGGGGTGCATCTTCCCGAGGGGGGCCTCTAATTCCAAGGACAACTCAACAAGTAGCCTGATACCCCATGAACACCTCGAGAGGCAAGCGGTGTTCCATGCCTCCACACAAGGTGAGGCCTAACATTCTGTTTAAAACCCCCAAAGACTCCGAGATCGATGTCTGAACACAAAACGAAGCCTGAGATTCCCACCTCACATCCAGATGAGACTCTCTTCAATGGCACTGAACCCAGGCGAATCCCAAGACAACCCTCTCAAGTGCACAGTATTACCCCTTCTCATAGGCACCAAGGGAAGCTGCCAAAGGTCACCGTCACAAGCCCAGGGAACATAGGGTTTCTTACAGCAACTCGAGAAACACCTTGAGATACCCCCTTCAACACGTCCTGAAGCCCGGTTCCCCTGCCGTGAATGGAGAGCCATCCCGGGCCCTCCTCGCTACTCCAATGGGGACTGGACTTCCCTGGGGACACAAGAGAGGCTCCCTGACGTCCCCGTCATAGCTAGAGAGAAACGTCAAACATTGAGCCGCAGCTCGAGGAAACACCATGAGATTCCCCTGACATTGACACATGAAGCCCTTCTTTTCCTGCAGGGCCTAGAGAGCAGACCCGACTCCTCTCTCAAAACTCCACAGAAGGCTTGATTGCATTTCTTTTAACACAATGGGTTTCAAGAGCTTTCCTTGGCCACTCAAGTGGACAGAGGATTTCTGTGTTTCAAGTCGAGACTAGGCCTGATTCCCCGGCTAAAGCTTGAATGCAACCCCGGCCACCCTAGCGCCCCTGAAGGGGAACACGGATATTCTGGACACACGCCTAGAAGACTAGAAGAGGTCTCTTTGCCCTGCAGCACCTGGAGAGCAATCCCCAGCTCTCCCACGCCATTTGGAATGAAGATTGTTCTTCCCTGGTGCCACACGAGAGGCTCACTGAGTTCCGGGTCGTAACTCGAGAATCCCACCGTAAGTCGAGTATAACCACGTGGTTGTCCAATCATCGCCAGAGGAGGACATGTCCCCCTTCACCGAGATGAGGGAAATACCACTAACCCAACGGATCATCGAAACAGAAATAGACAGCGTTGAGGAAACAGCAAATGTGGCCCAACATACCGGTCTCATTGGAGAGGAACACCGAGGTTCCTGGCACAATTTCCTCTGAGCACCTTCTTTCCTCCTTATCTTGACATGTGGGTCAATACCCCTGCTATGCCTGGAAAGGGACCCGACCTTCCATCAAAACTCAGCAGTAGGTCCTTCTCACTTGGAAACTAGAGAGGAAGCCTCGTGGTTCGTGCCACATTCCGAAAGAAACCGATTTCCCCGTTAACTCAAGAGAAGTCCCTATGCCTGCACACCTTTTCCAATGGAACCTCGAAGAATAAGTCACCACAGGAAGGAGCACTGACACACTGAGTGCATCCTCCTGAAATTGCCTCGGCTTTGAAGGACAACTACACAAGAGGCCTGACACTCCATGGACACCTCGAAAGGAAAGCGGAATTCTATGCCTGCACACAACGCGAGGCCTAAGTCCCTGTTCAGAACCCCTAAAGACCCCGATATAGATTTCAGTACAGGAGAGGAAGCCTGAGATTCCCGCCTCACCTCCAGATGTGGCCCTCTTCCATGGCACTGA
>SJYM01009397.1:0-22931 GCA_006410775.1 Tragelaphus imberbis | reverse complement strand
CTCTCAAAACTCCACAGAAGGCTTGATTGCCTTTTCCTTTTTTAAAACAATGGGCTTCAAGAGCTAGCCTTGTCGACTGGAGAGGAGAGAGGAGTTCTTTCTTTCAACTAGAAACGTGGCCAGACTCCACGGCTGAAGCTTGAATGCACCCACGAGATCCCTAGCGCACCTGAAGTGGAACACGGAGTTTCTGGACACACGCCTAGAAGACTAGAAAAGGTCTCTTCGCCATGCAATGCCTGGAGTGCAATCCCCAGCTGTCCCACGCCATTTGGAATGTAGATTGGTCTTCCGTGGGGTCACACGTGAGTCTCACCGAATTCCGGGTCTTAACTCGAGAATCCTGCCGTACGTCAAGAATAAAAACATGGTTGCCCAGTCATCGCCAGAGGACGTCATGTCCCGCTGCACCGAGTTGAGAGAAATACCACGAACCCACTGGATGATCGAAACAGAAATAGACAGCCTTGCTGATGCTGCTGCTGCTGCTGCTGCTAAGACGCTTCAGTCGTGTCCGACTCTGTGCGACCCCATAGACGTAAGCTCAAGAGGCTCCCCTGTCCCTGGGATTCTCCAGCCAAGAACATTGGACTGGCTTGCCATTTCCTTCTCCAATGCAGGAAAGTGAAAATTCAAAGTGAAGTCATTCAATCTTGCCAGACTCTTAGCGACCCCACGGACTGGAGCCTACCAGGCTCCTCTGTCCATGGGATTTTCCAGGCAAAAGTACTGGGGTGGGGTGCCATTGCCTTCCCCGAGACAGCCTTGAGGAAACAGCAAATGTGGCCCAACATACCGGTCTCATTGGAGAGGAACACCGAGGTTCCTGGCACAACTTCCTCTGAGCCCCTTCTTCCCTCCTGATCTCGACATGAGGGTCAATACCCCTGCTATGCCTGGAAAGAGACCTGACCTTTCATCAAACCTCAGCAGGAGGCCCTTCTCACTTGGAAACTAGAGAGGAAGCCTCGTGGTTCATGCCACATTCTGAAAGAAACCGATTTCCCCATCCACTCAAGAGAAATCCCGATGTCTGAGCACCTTTTCCAATGGAACCCAGAGGATGAAGTCACCACCCGAAGGGGCACTCACACCCGGGGTGCATCCTCCTGAAAGAGGCTCTGGTTCCAAGGACAACTCGACAAGTGGCCTGATACCCCATGAACACCTCTAGAGGCAAGCGGCATTCCATGCCTCCACACAAGGTGAGGCCTAACATCCTGTTCAAAACCCCCAAAGACTCTGAGTTTGATGTCTGAACAGAAGACGAAGCCTGAGATTCCTGCCTCACCTCCAGATGAGACCCTCTTCAATGGCACTGAACCCTGGCGAATGCCAAGACAACCCTCTCAAGTACACAGTATTACCCCTTCTCATAGGCACCAAGGGAAGCTGCCAGAGGTCACCTTCACAAGCTCATGGAACCTAGGGTTTCTTACAGCAACTCGAGAAACACCTTGAGATACCCCCTTCAACACGTCCTGAAGCCTGATTCCCCTGCCATGAATGGAGAGACATCCCGGAACCTACTCGCTACTCCAATGGAGACTGCACTTCCGTGGGGACACAAGAGAGGCTCCCTGAGGTCCCCATCGTAGCTCGAGAGAAATGCCAAACGTTGAGCCGTAGCTGGAGAAAACAACGTGAGATTCCCCTGACATCGCCACATGAGGCCCTTGTTTTCCTGCAGGGCCTAGAGAGCAGACCCGAGTCCTCTCTCTAAACTCCACAGAAGGCTTGATTGCCTTTCTTTTAATAAAATGGGTTTCAAGGGCTTGCCATGGCCTCTCGAGAGGACAGAGGAGTTCCTTGTTTCAAATCAAGACGAGGCCTGATTCCCCGGCTGAAGCTTGAATGCAACCCAGGGAACCCTAGCGCCCCTGAAGGGGAACACGGAATTTCTGGACATACGCCTAGAAAACTAAAAGAGGTCTTTTTACACTTCAGCGACTAAAGAGCATTCCCCTGTCCTCCCACGTCATTTGGAATGGAGATTGTTCTTCCCTGGGGCCACACGACATGCTTGCTGAATTCCGGGTCGTAATTCGAGAATCCCGCCGTGAGTCGAGAATAATCACATGGTTGACCAGTCATGGCCTGAGGAGGCCATGCCCCACTGCACCGAGATGAGAGACATACCACGAACCCATGGGATCATCGAAACGGAACTAGTCAGCCTTGAGGAAACTTCAATTATGGCCCAACATAGGGGTCTCATTGGAGAAGAACACCAAGGTTCCAGCACAACTTCCTGTGAGCCCCTTCTTCCCTCAAGATCTTGACATGAGGGTCGGTCCCACTGCTTTGTCTGGAAAGGGATATCGACATTCCTGTCCCAACTCAGGAGGAGGCTGGTCTCACTTGGCAACTGCAGAGGAACCCTCATGGTTCGTGCCACTTTCCGAAAGACACCGATTTCCCCATCTACTCAAGATAAATCCCGATGTCTGAGCACCTTTTCCAATGGACGCCAGAGGATGAAGTCACCACACGAAGGGGCACTCACACCCAGGGTGCATCCTCACGAAACAGCCTCTGGTTCCAAGGACAACTCGACAAGTGGCCTGATACCCCATGAAAACCTCGAGAGGCAAGCGGTGTTCCATGTCTTTACACAAGGTGAGGCCTAACATCCTTTTCAAAACCCCAAAGATTCGGATATCGATGTCTGAACAAAAGACGAAGCCTGAGATTCCCGCCTCACCTCCAGATGAGAACCTTTCCAATGACATTGAACTCAGGTGAATCCCAAGACAACCGTCTCAAGTGCACAGTATTACCCCTTCTCATAGGCACCAAGGGAAGTTGCCAAAGGTCACCGTCACAAGCCCAGGGAACCTAGGGTTTCTTACAGCAACTCGAGAAACTCCTGGAGATACACCCTTCAACACGTACTGAAGCCCGATTCCCCTGCCGTGAATGGAGAGCCATTCCGGGCCCTCCTCTCTACTCCAATGGGGACTGGACTTCCCTTGGGACACAAGAGAGGCTCCCTGATGTCCCCGTCGTAGCTCGAGAGAAATGCCAAACGTCGAGCCGTAGCTCGAGGAAACACCATGAGATTCCCCTGACATCGCCACATGAGGCCCTTCTTTTCCTGCAGGGCCTAGAGAGCAGACCCGACTCCTCTCTCCAAACTCCACAGAAGGCTTGATTACCTTATTTTTAACACAATGGGTTTCAAGAGCTTGCCTTGGCCACGCCACAGGACAGAGGAGTTCTTCGTTTCAACTCGAGATGAGGCCTGATTCCCCGGCTGAAACTTAAATGCAATCCCGGGAAGCCTAGAGCCCCTGAAGGGGAAAACGGAGTTTCTGGACACACGCCTAGAAGACTAGAAGAGGTCTTTTTGTCCTGCAGCGAATCGAGAGCATTCCCCAGCTCTCCCACGTCGTTTGGAATGGAGATTGTTCTTCCCTGGCGCCACACGAGAGGCTCGCTGAGTTCTGGGTCTTAACTTGAGAATTACGCCGTAAGTCGAGAATAACAACGTGGTTGCCCAGTCATCGCCGGAGGAGAACATGTGCCAATGAACCGAGTTGTGAGAAATACCACGAACTCACTGGATCATGGAAACGGAAACAGAGAGCCTTGAAGAAACAGCAAATGTGGCCCAACATACCGGTCTCTTTGGAGAGGAACACCTAGGTACCTGGCACATTTTCCTCTAAGCCCCTTCTTCCCTCCTGATCTCGACATGAGAGTCAATACCCCCACTATGCCTGGAAAGGTATCCCGACCTTCCATCAAACCTCAGCAGGAGGCCCTTCTCACTTGGAAACTCGAGAGGAAGCCTCGTGGTTCGTGTCTCATTCCGAAAGACACCAATTTTCCCGACATTTAAAGAGAAGTACCAGTGCTTGCCCACCTTTTCCAATGGAAACCGGAGGATGAAGTCACCACATGAAGGAGCACTGACACAGTGGGTGCATCCTACCGAAAGATCCTCTGGTTATAAGGATAACTCGACAAGTGGCCTGACACACCATGAACACCTAGAGAGGATATCGGAGTTCTGTTGCTTCACAAAAGGCGAGGCCTAACTCCCTTTTCAAAACCCCCAATGATCCGGAGTTCGATGTCAGAACAGAAGAGGAAGCCTGAGATTCCCGCCTCACCTCCAGATGTGGCCCTCTTCCATGGCACTGAACCCAGGGGAATCCCAAGACAACCCTCTCAAATGCACAGTATTCCCCATTCTCATAGGCACCAAGGGAAGCCTCCAGAGGTCACCGTCATAAGCCCTGGGAACCTAGGGATTCTTACAGCACATCGAGAAACACCTCGAGATATCCCCTTTAACACTTCTTGAAGCCCGATTGCTCTGCTGTGACTAGAGAGCCATCTTGGGCTGTCCTCGCTACTGCAGTGGGCACTGGACATCCCTGGGGACACAGGAGAGGTTCTCTGAGTTCCCCGTCATAGCTCGAGTGAAACACCGCACGTCGAGACTCAGCTCCAGAAAACACCTTGAGATTCCCAGGACATCTCCACATGAGGCGATTCTTTTCTTCCATGGCCTAGAGAGAAACCCCCAGTCCACTCTCAACACTCCACAGAAGGCTTGATTGCCTTTTACTTTTTTTAAACAATGGGCTTCAAGAGCTAGCCTTGTCGACTCGAGAGGAGAGAGGAGTTCTTTGTTTCAACTAGAAACGTGGCCAGACTCCACGGCAAAGCTTGAATGCACCCACGAGATTTTTAGCGCTCCTGAAGCAGAACACGGAGTTTCTGGACACACGCCTAGAAGACTAGAAGAGGTCTCTTTGCCCTGCAGCACCTGGAGAACAATCCCCAGCTCTCCCATGCAATTTGGAATGGAGATTGGTCTTCCCTGGGGCCAAACGAGAGTCTCGCTCTGTTTCGGGTCGTAACTTGAGATTCCCACTGTAAGTCGAGAATAACCACGTGGTTGCTCAGTCATCGCCAGAGATGGCCATGTCCCACTGCACCCAGTTGAGAGAAATTTTACGAACCCATTGGATCATCGAAACGGAAACAGACAGCCTTAAGGAAACAGCAAATGTGGCCCAACATACCGGTCTCATTGGAGAGTAACACCGAGGTTCCTGGCACAACTTCCTCTGAGCCTCTTCTTCCCTCCTGATCTCGACATGAGGGTCAATACCCCTGCTATGCCTGGAAAGGGACCCGACCTTCCATCAAACCTCAGCAGGAGGCCCTTCTCACTTGGAAACTACAGGGGAAGCCTCGAGGTTCGTGCCACATTCCGAAAGACACCGATTTCCCCGTCAACTCAAGAGAAGTCCCAATGCCTGCGCACGTTTTCCAAAAGGACCCCAAGGATGAAGCCTCACCTCCAGATGTGGCCCTCTTCCATGGCACTGAACCCAGTGGAATCCCAAGACAACCCTCTCAACTGCACAGTATTCTGCATTCTCATAGGAACCAAGGGAAGCTGCCAGAGGTCATCCTCACAAGCCCAGGGAACCTAGGGACAATTACAGCAACTCGAGAAACACCTCGAATACCCCCTTCAACACTTCTTGAAGCCCGATTCGCCTGCCGTGACTAGAGAGCCATCCTGGGCCATCCTCGCTACTACAATGGGCACTGGACTTCCCTGGGGACACAACAGAGGCTCCCTGACTTCCCCGTCATAGCTCGAGAGAAACACCACCAATCGAGACGCAGATCCAGTAAACACTTTGAGATTCCCCGGACACGTACACATGAGGCCGTTCTTTCCCTTCATGGCCTAGATGGAAACCCCCAGTCCACTATCAAACCTCCACAGAAGGCTTGATTGTCTTTTACTTTTTTTAAACAATGGGCTTCAAGAGCTAGCCTTGTCGACTGCAGAGGAGAGAGGAGTGCGTTTCACCTAGAAACGTGGACAGACTCCACGGATGAAGCTTGAATGCACCCACGAGATTCCTAGTGCCCCTGAAGGGGAACTCGGTGTTTCTGGACACACACCTAGAAGACTAGAAGAGGTCTCTTTGCCCTGCCACGACTCGAGAGCAATCCCCAGCTCTCCCACGCCATTTGGAATGGAGATTTGTCTTCCCTAGGGCCACAAGAGAGGCTCGCTGAGTTCCGGGTCATAACTCAAGAATCCCGCCTTAAGTCGAGAATAACCACGTGGTTGCCCAGTCATCGCCAGAGGAGGCCATGTCCCGCTGCGGGTTGAGCTTGACCGAAAGACACCGATTTCCCCATCAACTCAAGAGAAGTCCCAATGCATGTGTACCTTTTCCAATGGAACCCCGAGGATGAAGTCACCACAGTAAGGAGCACTGACACACTGGGTGCATCCTCCCGAAATTGCCTCTGGTTTGAAGGACAAAATCTCGAGATACCCCCTTAAACACTTCTTGAAGCTCGATTCCCCTGCCATGAATTGGGAGACATCCCGGGCCATACTCGCTGCTCGAGTGGGGACTGCACTTCCCTGGGGACAGAAGAGAGGCTCCCTTAGCTCCCCGTAGTAGCTCAAGAGAAACGTGAAACATCGAGTTGCAACTCGAAAAAATATCATTAGATTACCCCCGACAGCGACATATGAGGCCCTTCTTTTCCTGCAGGGCCTAGAAAGCAACCCCGAGTCCTCTCTCAAAACTCCACAGAAGGCTTGATGTCCTTTGTTTAATACAATGGGCTTCAGAGCTAGCCTTGGTCACTCGAGAGGACAGGGGGTTCTTCGTTTCAAAATGAGACCATGCCTGACTCACCTGCTGAAGCTTGAATGCAACCAGGAGATCCCTAGTGCCCCAGAAGGGGAACACAGACTTTCTGAACACACGCTAAGAGGAGTAGAAGAGGTCTCTTTTGCCTGCAGCGACTCCAGAGCAATCCCTAACTTCCCCACGTCATTTGGAATGGACAGTGGTCTTCCCTGGGGCCACATGAGTGGATCCCTGAGTTCTGGGTGGAAACTCGAGAATTCTGCAGTAAGTCAATAATAACCGCGTGGTTGCCCAGTCATCGCCAAAGGAAGCCATTTCCTGCTGCAGCCTGTTGAGAGAAATCAAACAAACACACTGGATCACCGAAACGGAACTAGTCCGCCTTGAGGAAACTTCAAATATGGCCCAACATAGGGGTCTCATTGGAGAAAAACACCAAAGTTCCAGCACAACTTCCTCTGAGCCCCTTCTTCCCTCTTGATCTTGACATGAGGGTCGGTCCCACTGCTTTGTCTGGAAAGGGATACCCACCTTCCTGTCCCACTTCAGGAGGAGGCCGGTCTCACTTGACAACTGCAGAGGAACCTTCGTGGTTCGTTCCACATTCCGAAACACACCAATTTCCCCGTCCACTCAAGACTAATCCGGAGGCCTGAGTACCTTTTCCAATGGAACCCATAGGATGAAGTCACCACACGAAGGGGCACTCACTCCCGGGGTGCATCTTCCCGAGGGGGGCCTCTAATTCCAAGGACAACTCAACAAGTAGCCTGATACCCCATGAACACCTCGAGAGGCAAGCGGTGTTCCATGCCTCCACACAAGGTGAGGCCTAACATTCTGTTTAAAACCCCCAAAGACTCCGAGATCGATGTCTGAACACAAAACGAAGCCTGAGATTCCCACCTCACATCCAGATGAGACTCTCTTCAATGGCACTGAACCCAGGCGAATCCCAAGACAACCCTCTCAAGTGCACAGTATTACCCCTTCTCATAGGCACCAAGGGAAGCTGCCAAAGGTCACCGTCACAAGCCCAGGGAACATAGGGTTTCTTACAGCAACTCGAGAAACACCTTGAGATACCCCCTTCAACACGTCCTGAAGCCCGGTTCCCCTGCCGTGAATGGAGAGCCATCCCGGGCCCTCCTCGCTACTCCAATGGGGACTGGACTTCCCTGGGGACACAAGAGAGGCTCCCTGACGTCCCCGTCATAGCTAGAGAGAAACGTCAAACATTGAGCCGCAGCTCGAGGAAACACCATGAGATTCCCCTGACATTGACACATGAAGCCCTTCTTTTCCTGCAGGGCCTAGAGAGCAGACCCGACTCCTCTCTCAAAACTCCACAGAAGGCTTGATTGCATTTCTTTTAACACAATGGGTTTCAAGAGCTTTCCTTGGCCACTCAAGTGGACAGAGGATTTCTGTGTTTCAAGTCGAGACTAGGCCTGATTCCCCGGCTAAAGCTTGAATGCAACCCCGGCCACCCTAGCGCCCCTGAAGGGGAACACGGATATTCTGGACACACGCCTAGAAGACTAGAAGAGGTCTCTTTGCCCTGCAGCACCTGGAGAGCAATCCCCAGCTCTCCCACGCCATTTGGAATGAAGATTGTTCTTCCCTGGTGCCACACGAGAGGCTCACTGAGTTCCGGGTCGTAACTCGAGAATCCCACCGTAAGTCGAGTATAACCACGTGGTTGTCCAATCATCGCCAGAGGAGGACATGTCCCCCTTCACCGAGATGAGGGAAATACCACTAACCCAACGGATCATCGAAACAGAAATAGACAGCGTTGAGGAAACAGCAAATGTGGCCCAACATACCGGTCTCATTGGAGAGGAACACCGAGGTTCCTGGCACAATTTCCTCTGAGCACCTTCTTTCCTCCTTATCTTGACATGTGGGTCAATACCCCTGCTATGCCTGGAAAGGGACCCGACCTTCCATCAAAACTCAGCAGTAGGTCCTTCTCACTTGGAAACTAGAGAGGAAGCCTCGTGGTTCGTGCCACATTCCGAAAGAAACCGATTTCCCCGTTAACTCAAGAGAAGTCCCTATGCCTGCACACCTTTTCCAATGGAACCTCGAAGAATAAGTCACCACAGGAAGGAGCACTGACACACTGAGTGCATCCTCCTGAAATTGCCTCGGCTTTGAAGGACAACTACACAAGAGGCCTGACACTCCATGGACACCTCGAAAGGAAAGCGGAATTCTATGCCTGCACACAACGCGAGGCCTAAGTCCCTGTTCAGAACCCCTAAAGACCCCGATATAGATTTCAGTACAGGAGAGGAAGCCTGAGATTCCCTCCTCAACTCCCAATGTGGCCCTCTTCCATGGCACTGAACCCAGGGGAATCACAACACAACCCTCTCAACTGACAGTATTCCCCATTTTCATAGGCACCATGGGAAGCACCCAGAGGTCACAGTCACAAACCCAGCGAAACTAGGGATTCTTACAGCAACTCGAGAAACACCTTGAGTTACCCCCTTCAACACTTCTTGAAGCCCAATTCCCCTGCTTGATTAGAGAGCCATCCTGGGCCGTCCTCTTTACTACAATGGGCAGTGGTATTCCCTGGGGACAGAAGAGAGGCTCCCTGAGTTCCCTGTCATAGCTCGAGAGTAACACCACACGTCAAGACACAGCTTCAGTAAATACTTTGAGATTCCCCGGACATCTCCACATGAGGCCCTTCTTTTCCTCAATGGCCTAGAGAGAAACCCCCAGTCTACTCTCAAAACTCCAAAGAAGGCTTGATTGCCTTTTACTTTTTTTAAACAATGGGCTTCAAGAGCTAGCCTTGTCGACTCGAGAGGAGAGAGGAGTTCTTTGTTTCAACTAGAAACGTGGCCAGACTCCACGGCTGAAGATTGAATGCACCCACGAGATCCCTAGTGCACCTGAAGCGGAACTCGGAGTTTCTGGACACAGGCCTAGAATACTAGAAGAGGTCTCTTTGCCCTGCAGCGACTAGAGAGCAATCCCCAGTTTTCCCACGCCATTTTGTATGGAGATTGGTCTTCCCTAGGGCCATACGAGAGGCTGCCTGAGTTCCTGGTCGTAATTTGAGAATCCCGCTGTAAGTCGAGAATAACCACTTGGTTGCCCAGTCATCGCCAGAGGAAGCCATGTCCCGCTGCTTGTGGGGCTTGAGCGAAAGACACCGATTTCCCCGTCAACTCAAGAGAAGTCCCAATACCTGTGCACCTTTTCCAATGGAACTCAGAGGATGAAGTCACCACACGAAGGAGCACTGACACCCTGGTTGCATCCTCTCGAAATTTCCTATGGTTTGAAGGACTACTAGAAAAGAGGCCTGACACTCCAAGAACACCTCGAGAGGAAAGAGGAATTCTATTTCTCCACACAAGGCGAGGCCTAACTCCCTGTTTAGAACGCTTAAAGACCCCGTTATAGATTTCAGAACAGGAGAGGAAGCCTGAGATTCCCGCCTCACATCCAGATGTGGCCCTCTTCCATGGCACTGAACCCAGGGGAATCACAAGACAACCCTCTCAACTGCACAGTATTCCCCATTCTCATAGGCACCAAGGGAAGCTGCCAGAGGTCACAGTCACAAACAAACAGAAACGAGGGATTCTTACAGTAACTCGAGAAACACCTCGAGTTACCCCCTTCAACACTTCTTGAAGCCCGGTTTCCCTACCGTGACTAGAGAGGCATCCTGGGCCGTCCTCCCTACTACAATGGGCACTGGTCTTCCCTGGGGACACAAGAGAGGCTCCCTGATTTCCCCATCATTGCTCGAAAGAAACATCACAAGTCGAGACGCAGCTGCAGTAAACACTTTGAGATTCCCCGGACATCTCCACATGAGGCCGTTCTTTTCCCCCATGGCCTAGAGAGAAACCCCGAATCCACTCTCAAAACTCCAAAGAAGGCTTGATTGCCTTTTACTTTTTTTTAAACAATGGGCTTCAAGAACTAGCCTTGTTGACTCGAGAGGAGTTCTTTGTTTCAACTAGAAACTTGGCCAGACTCCAGGGCTGAAGCTTGAAGGCACACACAAGATCCCTACCGCCCCTGAAGCGGAACTCGGAGCTTCTGGACACATGCATAGAAGACTAGAAGAGGTCTCTTTGCCCTGGAGGGACTAGAGACCAATCCCCAGCTCTCTCACGCCATTTGGAATGGAGATTGGTCTTCCCTAGTGCCACACGAGAGGCTCGCTGAGTTCCGGGTCATAACTCGACAAGCCCGCCTTAAGTCTAGAATAACCACGTGGCTGCCCATTCATCGCCAGAGGAGGCCATGCTCCGCTGCTGGTTGAGCTTGACCGAAAGACACCGATTTGCCAGTCAACTCATTAGAAATCCCAATATCTGTGCACCTTTTCCAATGGAACGCCGAGGATGAAGTCACCACACGAAGGAGCACTGACACATGGGTGCATCCTCCCGAAATTGCCTCTGGTTCGAAGGACAACACGTCAAGATACCCCGTTCAACACTTCTTGAAGTCTGATTTCACTACCATGAATCGGGAGACATCCCGGGCTGTCCTCGCTGCTCTAGTGGGGACTGGACTTCCCTGGGGACACAAGAGAGGCTCCCTGAGCGCCCCGTCGTACCTCGAGAGAAACTCCACACGTCGAGTTGCAGCTCGAGAAAACACCATGAGATAACCCCCAACATCGATATATGAGGCACTTCTTTTCCCGCAGGACCTAGAAAGCAACCCCGAGTCCTGTCACAAAACTCTACATAAGGCTTGATGTCCTATGTTTAACACAACGGGCTTCAAGAGCTAGCCTTGGCCACTCTAGAGGAGAGGGGCGTTCTTCTTTTCAAAACGAGACGGTGCTTGACTCCCCTGCTGAAGCTTGAATGCAACAAGGAGATCCCTAGTGACCCAGAAGGGGAACACAGAGTTTCTGAACACATGCTAAGAGGAGTAGAAGAGGTCTCTTTGTCCTGCAGCGACTCCAGAGCAATCCCCAGCTCTCGCACGCCATTTGGAATGGACATTTGACTTCACTGGGGCCAATGAGTGGCTCCCTGAGTTCTGGGTGGCAACTCAAGAATCCCGCCCTAAGTTAATAATAACGACGTGGTTGCCCAGTCATCGCCAAAGGAAGCCATTTCCCGCTGCAGCCTGTTGAGAGAAATGCCACGAACCCACTGGATCATCGAAACGGAACTAGTCAGCCTTGAGGAAACTTCAAATATGGCCCAACATAGGGGTCTCATTGGATAAGAACACCAAGGTTCCAGCACAACTTCCTCTGAGCCCCTTCTTATCTCTTGACCTGACATGGGGTTCTGTCCCACTGCTTTGTCTGGAAAAGGATACCGACCTTCCTGTCCCACCTAAGGAGGAGGCCGGTCTCACTTGGCAACTGCAGAGGAACCCTCATGGTTCGTGCCACTTTCCGAAAGACACTGATTTCCCCATCCACTCAAGAGAAATGCCGATGCCTGAATACCATTTCCAATGGAACCCAGAGGATGAAGTCACCACATGAAGGGGAACTCACACCCGGAGTGCATCCTCCGGAAAGAGCCTCTGGTTCCAAGGACAACTCGACAAGTGGCCTGATACCCTATGAACACCTCGAGAGGCAAGCGGCGTGCCATGCCTCCACACAAGGTGAGGCCTAACATCCTGTTCAAAACCCCCAAAGACTCTGAGATCGATGTCTGAACAGAAGACGAAGCCTGAGATTCCGGCCTCACCTCCAGATGAGACTCTCTTCAATGGTACTGAACTCAGATGAATCTCAAGACAACCCTCTCAAGTGCACAGTATTACCCCTTCTCATAGGCACCAAGGGAAGCTGCCAGAGGTCACCGTCACAAGCCCAGGGAACATAGGGTTTCTTACAGCATCTCAAGAAACACTGTGAGATACCCCCTTCAACACGTCCTGAAGCCTGATTCCCCTGACATGAAAGGAGAGCCATCCCGGGACCTCCTCGTTACTCCAATGGGGACTGGACTTCCCTGGGGACACAAGAGAGGCTCCCTGAGGTCCCCGTCGCAGATCAATAGAAATGCCAAACGTCGAGCCGCATCTCGAGGAAACACCATAAGATTCCCCTGACATCACAATATGAGGCCCTTCTTTTGCTGCAGGGCCTAGAGAGCAGACCCGAGTCCTCTCTCAAAACTCCACAGAAGGCTTGATTGCCTTTCTTTTAACACAATGAGTTTCAAGAGTTTGCCATTCCCATTTGAGAGGACAGAGAAGTTCTTTGTTTCAACTCAAGACTAGGCCTGATTCCCTGGCTTAAGCTTGAATGCAATCCCGGGAACCCTAGCGACCCTGAAAGGGAACACGGACTTTCTATACACATGCCTAGAAGACTAGAAGAGGTCTCTTTGCCCTGCAGCGACTCGAGAGCATTCCCCAGCTCTCCCAAGCCGTTTGAAATGGTGAGTGTTCTTCCCTGGGGCCACACAAGAGGCTCGCTGAGTTCCAGGTCATAACTCGAGAATCCCGCCATAAGTCGAGAATAACCACGTGGTTGCCCAATCATCGCCGGAGGAGGCCATGTCCCACTGCAACGAGTTGAGAGAAATACCACGAACCCACTGGAACATCAAAACGCAAACAGACAGCCTTGAGGAAACAGCAAATGTGGCCCAACATACGGATCTCTTTGGAGAGGAACACAGAGGTACCTGGCACATTTTCTTCTGAGCCACTTCTTCCCTCCTGATCTCGACATGAGGGTCAATTCCCCTGCTATGCCTGGAAAGGTATCCCGACCTTCCATCAAACCTCAGCAGGAGGACCTTCTCACTTGGAATCTAGAGAGGAAGCCTCGTGGTTCGTGCCACATTCCGAAAGACACTGATTTTCCCGTCAACTCAAGAGAAGAACCAATGCGTGCCCACCTTTTCCAATGGAAACCCGAGGATCAAATCACCACACGAAGGAGCACTGACACACTGGGTGCATCTTCCCGAAAAAGCCTCTGGTTCCAAGGACAACTCGTTAACGGGCCTGACACTCCATGAACATATCGAGAGGACAGCGGAGTTCCGTGGCTCCACACATGGCGAGGTCTAACTCCCTGTTCAGAACCCCCAAAGACCCGGAGATCGATGTCAGAACAGGAGAGGAAGCCTGAGATTCCTGCCTCACCTCCAGATGTGGCCCTCTTCAATGGCACTGAACCCAGTGGAATCCCAAGACAACCCTCTCAACTGCACAGTACTGCCCATTCTCTTAGGCACTAAGGGAAGCTGCCAGATGTCACCATCACAAGCTCAGGGAACCTAGAGATTCTTAAAGCACATCGAGAAAGACCTCGAGATAACCACTTCAAGAATTCTTGAAGCCCGATTCCCCTGCCGTGAGTAGAGCGAAATCCTGGGGCGTCCTCGCTACTACAATGGGCACTGGACTTCCCTGGGGACACAAGATAGGGTCCCTGAGTTTCGCGTAATAGCTCGAAAGAAACACCACACGTCGAGACGTAGCTCCAGAAAACACCTTCAGATTCCCCGGACATCGCCACATGAGGCCGTTCTTTTCCTCCATGGCCTAGAGAGAAACCCCGAGTCCACTCTCAAAACTCCACAGAAGGCTTGATTGCCTTTTACTTTTTTTAAACAATGGGCTTCAAGAGCTAGACTTGTTGACTCGAGAAGAGAGAGGAGTTATTTGTTTCAACTAGAAACGTCGCAGACTTCATGGCTGAAGCTTGAATGCACCCACGAGATACCTAGTGCCCCTGAAGCGGAACACGGAGTTTCTGGACACACGCGTAGAAGACTAGAAGAGGTCTCTTTGCCCTGCAGCGCCTGGAGAGCAATCCCCAGCTTTCTCACGCCATTTGGAATGGATATCGGTCTTCCATAGGGCCACACGAGAGGCTGGCTGAGTTCCAAGTCATAAATCGAGAATCCCGCCTTTACTCAAGAATAACCACATGGTTGCCCAGTCACCGCTGGAGGAGGCCATGTCCCGCTGCACCGAGTTGACAGAAATATCACCAACACATTGGATCCTCGAAACGGAAATGGACAGCCTTGAGGAAAGAGCAAATGTGGTCCAACATACTGGTCTCATTGGTAAGAAACACCGAGGTTCCTGGCACAAATTCCTCTGAGCCCCTTCTTCTCTGCTGATCTCGACATGAGGGTCAATACCCCTGCTATGCCTGGAAAGGGACCTGACCTTCCATCAAACCTCAGCAGGAGGCCATTCAAACTTGGAAACTAGAGAGGAATTCTCGTGGTTCGTGCCACATTCCGAAAGACACCGATTTCCCAGTCAACTCAAGAGAAGTCCCAATGCCTGTGCACCTTTTACAATGGAACCCTGAGGATGAAGTCACGACACGGAGTACTGACACACTGGGTGCATCCTCCCGAAATTGCCTCTGGTTCGAAGGACAACTTGACAAGTGGCCTGACACTCCATGAACACCTCGAGAGGAAAGGGGAATTCCGTGCCTCCACACAAGGCGAGGCCTAACTCCCTTTTAAGAACCCCCAAAGACCCCGAGATCGATGTCAGAACAGGAGAGGAAGCCAAAGATTCCCACCTCAACACCAGATGTGGCCCTCTTTCATGGCACTGAACCCAGGGCAATCCCAAGATCACCCTCAATTGCACAGTATTCCCCATTCTCATAGGAACCAAGGGAAACTGCCAGAGGTCACCGACACAAGTCGAGGAAACCTAGGGATTCTTACAGCAACTCGAGAAACACCTCGAGATAATCCCTACAACACGTCTTGAAACCCGATTTCACTGCCATGAATCGGGAGACATCCCGGGGCGTCCTCACTGCTCGAGTCGTGACTGGACTTCCCTGGGGACAAAAGAGAGGCTCCCTTAGCTTCCTGTCATAGCTCGATAGGAACACCACACGTCCAGTTGCAGCTCGAGAAAACACCATGCGATTACCCCCAACATCGACATATGAGGCATTTCTTTTCCTGCAGGGCCTAGAAAGCAACCCCAAATCCTCTCTCAAAATTCCACAGAAGGCTTGAGGTCCTTTGTTTAACACAAAGGGCTTCAAGAGCTAGCCTTGGCCACTCGAGAAGAGAGGGGGGTTCTTCGTTTCAAAATGAGACGATTCCTGACTCCCCTGCTGAAACTTGAATGCAACCAGAAGATCCCTAGTGCCCCAGAAGGGGAACACAGAGTTTCTGAACACACGCTAAGAGGAGTAGAAGAGGTCTCTTTGGCCTGCAGCGATTCCAGAGTAATCCCCAGCTCTCCCACGTCATTTGGAATGGACATTGGTCTTCCCTGGGGCCACATGAGTGGCTCCCTGAGTTCTGGGTGGCAATTCGAGAATCCCGCCGTAAGTCAATAATAACACGTGATTGCCCAGTCATCAGCAAAGGAAGCCATTTCCTGCTGCAGCCTGTTGAGAGAAATCACACGAACCCACTGAATCATCCAAACGGAACTAGTCAGCCTTGAGAAAACTTCAAATATGGCCCAACATAGGGGTCTCATTGGAGAAGAACACCAAGGTTCCAGCACAACTTCCTCTGAGCCTCTTCTTCCCTCTTGATCTTGACATGAGGGTCGGTCCCACTGCTTTGTCTGGAAAGTGATATCGACCTTCCTGTCCTACGTGAGGAGGAGGCCGTTCTCACTTGGCAACTGCAGACGAACCCTCGTGGTTCACGCCACATTCCGAAAGACACCAATTTCCCTGTCCAATCAAGAGAAATCCCGGTGCCTGAGCATATTCTCCAATGGAACCCAGAGGATGAAGTCACTACTCGAAGGGTCACCCACACCCGGGGTGCATCCTCACGAAAGAGTCTCTGGTTCCAAGGGCAACTCGACAAGGGGCCTGATACCCCATGAACACCTCGAGAGGCAAGCGGCGTTGCATGCCTCCACACAAGGTGAGGCCTAACATCCTGTTCAAAACCGCCAAAGATTCCGAGATCGATGTCGGAACAGAAGACGAAGCCTGAGATTCCCCCCTCAAATCCACATGAGACCCTCTTGAATGGCACTGAACCCAGGCAAATTCCAAGACAACCCTCTCAAATGCACAGCATTACCCCTTCTCATAGGCACCAAGGGAAGCTGCCAGAGGTCACCGTCACAAGCCCAGGGAACATAGGGTTTCTTACAGCAACTCGAGAAACAACTTGAGATACCCCCTTCAACACGTCCAGAAGCCCGATTCCCCTGCCGTGAATGGAGAGCCATCCCGGGCCCTCCTCGCTACTCCAATGGGGACAGGACTTCCCTGGGGACACAAGAGAGGCTCCCTGAGGTCCCCGATATACCTCGATAGAAATGACAAACGTCGAGGCGCAGCTCGAGGAAACACCATGAGATTCTCCTGACATTGCCACATGAGGTCCTTCTTTTCCTGCAGGGTCTACAGAGCACACCCGAGTCGTCTCTCAAAACTCCACAGAAGGCTTGATTGCCTTTCTTTTAACACAATGGTTTTCAAGAGCTTGCCTTGTCCATTCGAGAGGACAGAGGAGTTCTTTGTTTCAACTCGAGACGAGGCCTGATTCCTGGCTGAAGCTTGAATGCAACCCAGGAAACCCTAGCGCCCCTGAAGGGGAACACAGAGTTTCTGGACACACGTCTAGAAGACTAGAAGAGGTCTTTTTGCCCTGCAGCGACTCGAGAGCATTCCCCAGCTCTCCCACGCCATTTGGAATGCAGATTGTTCTTTCCTGGGGCCACATGAGAGGATCGCTGAGTTCCGGGTCGTAACTTGAGAATTCCGCCGTAAGTAGAGAATAACCACGTAGTTGCCCAGTCCTCGCTGGAAGAGGCCAGGTCCCACTGCACCGAGCTGAGAGAAATACAACAAACCCATTGGATCATAGAAACGGAAACAGACAGCCTTGAGAAAACAGCAAATGTGGCCCAACATACTGGTCTCTTAGGAGAGGAACACCGAGGTACCTGGCACATCTTCCTCTGAGCCCCTTCTTCCCTCCTAATCTCGACATGAGGGTTAATCCGCCCTCTATGCCTGGAAAGGTATCCCGACCTTCCATCAAACCTCAGTAGGAAGCCCTTTTCCCTTGGAAACTATAGAGGAAGCCTCCTGTTTCATACCACATTCCGAAAGGCACCGATTTCCCTGTCAACTTAAGAGCAGTCCCAATGCCTGCGCACCGTTTACAATGGAACCCCGAATGAAGTCAAAACATGAAGGAGCACTGACACACTGGGTGCATCCTCCCTAAAGACTTTCTGGTTCAAAGGACAATTCGACAAATGGCCTGACCCTCCATTAAAACCTCGAAAGGATAGAGGAGTTCCGTGGCTCCACACAAGGCGAGGCCTAACTCCCTGTTCAGAACCCCCAAAGACACACAGATCGATGTCCAAACAGGATAGGAAGCCTGAGATTCCCGCCTCACCTCCAGATGTGGCCCTCTTCCATGGCAGTGAACCCAGTGGAATCCCAAGACAACCCTCTCAACTGCAGAGTATTCCTCATTCTCATAGGCACCAAGTGAAGCTGCCAGAGGTCACCGTCACAAGCCCAGGGAACCTAGGGATTTTTACAGCACATCGAGAAACACCTCGAGATATCCCCTTCAACACTTCTTGAAGCCCGATTTCCCTGCCGTGACAAGATAGCCATCCTGGGCTGTCCTCGCTACTACAATGGGCATTGGACTTCCCTGGGGACAGAAGAGAGGCTCCCTGAGTTCCCCGTCATAGCTCTAGAGATACACCACACTTCGAGTCGCAGCTCCAGAAAACACCTTGAAATTCCCTGGACATCGCCACATGAGGCCGTTCTTTCCTCCATGGCCTAGAGAGAAACCTCGAGTCCACTCTCAAAACTCCACAGAAGGCTTGATTGCCTTTTACTTTTTTTCAACAATGGGCTTCAAGAGCTAGCTTTGGCGACTCGAAAAGAGAGAGGAGTTCTTTGTTTCAACTAGAAACATGGCCAGATTCCATGGCTGAAGCTTGAATGCACCCATGAGATACCTAGCACCCCTGAAGCGGAACACGGATTTTCTGGATACACGCCTAGAAGACTAGAAGAGATCTCTTTGCCCTGCAGCGCCTGGAGAGCAATCCCCAGCTCTCCCACGCCATTTGGAATGGAGATTGGTCGTCCCTGGTGCCACATGAGAGGCTCCGTGAGGTCCCCGTCGTAAGTCCGGAATCCCACTGCAATTTGAGGAAAACCACGAGGTTCCTCCATCATCATGAGATGAGACCCTTTGCCACTGCCGCGTCTTGAGAGAAATCGCACGTTCCCTCTTGAATTTCGAAACGGTACTTGACACCCTTGATGTCACTCAAAATGTTTCCCGACATACCACTCTTACTGGAGAGGAACACCGATGTTTCTGGCACAACTTAATCTGAGCCCTTCTCTCCTTCTTATTTGGACATGAGGATCGATTCTGCTGCTTTGCATGGAAATGAATCCTTTCCTTTCCGTCACAGTTCTGGTTTAGCCTGGTCCCACACTGAAATCGAGAGGAAGCCTAGTGGGTCATGCCACATTCTGAAAGACACCGATTTCCCCATCCACTCAAGGTAAGACTCGATGCCCGGGCACCTACTCGAATGTAATCCCACGGATGAAGTCACAAAATTAAGGGACACTGACACCGCTGTTACATCCTACGGATAATGCCACAGGATCTTAATATAAGTCGACACGTGGCCTGAAACCCCATAATACACTTGCGAGGCAAGCAGAGTTTCGTGCCTCAACACAAGATGAGGCCTGACTCCCCTCTTCCAACTTCACAGAGACCCGAGATAGATGTCTGAAATAGAGAGGAACACGGAGGTTCCCACCTCAACTCGAGATGAGGCCTTATTCACCCCTGAATCCATACTCGAGGAATCCCGAGGTGCCACTCGCATTACCAAAGCAGCTTTGACTTAATTTAGGAGACACGAGCAGGTCCCCCAGGTCGACACGCAACTCGAGAGGAACTTATAGCTTCCTGCAACAACTCCACCCAAACTACCAAATTCTGCCCTGCACACTTTAGATGCCCCTTTGACGCTGCTACATTTCCAAAGCAAGCCCACGTTCCCTCTTGGAACTCGAAAGAGTACTTGACATGCTCCAAGAAACTCCAGAAGTTTCCCCAGATACCTGTCCCCACTCAAGAGGAATGCTGAGTTTCCTGCCACAAGTCAAGAAGAGCTCCATTTTCCCCTCCTCAAGTTGAGATGAGGGTCGATTGCCCTGCTTCACTTGGAAAGACATGCCGACGTCCCCTTCGCACCTCGAGACGAGGCTGGTATCTACTTGACACTGGAGGGGAACCCGGGGGTCTTGTCACAATTCAAAAACCACTTATTTACCCATCCACTAGAGATCAGACCTGACTCCCTTGCACCGATTTGAATGTCAGCCAAGATCAACTCAACACGAAGGAAGTTCTGCTGCCTCGCGTGCTAATAAGAAAAGAGCCACAGGTCCCAAGTTCAACTCGCGTGGGTGCCTGAAGCCCCTTTGTCAACTCGAGAGGCAATCAGAGTTCCATATCTCCACACAAGTCGAGACCTGACTCCCTGTTTGAAACGGAATACACACCCCAAGACCCACGTCAAAACAGGAGAGGAACACTTAGGTTCCCGCCTCAACTCGAGATGAGGCCTTCTTCCATTGCACCGACCCCAGTTGAGTCCTGAGAGGCACCTCCCAACACGACAGTATTCCTGCCTTCCCATAGGAACCATAAGAAGTTCCCTGAGTTCACCGTCACAAGTCGAGTTAACCCAGGGTTTCCTGACGCAACTCGAGAAACACCATGAGATTTCCCTTTCAACGCATCTTGAGGCCCGATTCCCTGCCATGACTGGAGAGCAGGCCGTGCTCCACAGTGAAACGCGAATGGATATTGGACTTACCTGGGGCCACACGAAAGGCTCCCTGTTTTCCCAGTCGTAACTCGAGAGTCCCGAGCCCCTCTAAAATTTCACAGGAGACTTGACTCGCTTTAGGCCATCAATGAGCTCTAAGAGATAGCCATCACAACTTGAGAGAAGAGTGGAGTCCTTTGCTTCAAATCAAGACAAGGCCTGACTCCACGGGTGAACTTTGAATGCAACACCGAGATCCCTGTTGCCAATGGAGACGAATATGTAATTTCTGGACAGAAGTCTAGATTAGCTCTATTTGCCCTGCAGTAACTTGAGAGAAAACCCCAAACACCCTCACAACTCAAATGGAGATAGAACTTCCCTGGGACAACAACAGAGGTTCCCTGAATTCTGAGTCATAACTCTAAATTCTGACCGCATCTCGAGAAAAACGACAAAGTTCCCCCATAATCGAGAGACGAGTCCCTTTCACCCTGCAGTGCCTCGAGAGAAATCCAACTTTACCTCTTGAAATTCGATATGGTTCTTGTCAACCTTAATGCAACTCGAAAAGTTCCCTAACATACCTGTTTCATTTGAGAATATGAACGAATTTCCAGGCACAACTTAATCTGAGCCCTGTCTTCATTCCTGATCTCGACATGAAGGTCAATTCCACTGCTTTGTCTGGAAACGGATCCCAACCTTCCTGTCTCAACTCAGGAAGAGACGGGACTCAGATTGAAACACAGGATGAAGCCTCGAGGTTCGTGACACATTCCGAAAGACTCTAGTTTCCAAGTCAACTCAAGAGAAGTCCTGATGACTGCGCAACTTTTCCAATGGAATCCCGATGATGAAGTCACCACACGAAGGGGCATTGACACCCTGGGTGCATCCGACCGAAAGAGCCACGGGTTCCAAGGACAATTCGACAAGTGGCGTGACACCCCATGAACACCTCGAGAGGCAAGCGGAGTTCCATGCCTCCACACAAGGTGAGGCCTAACTCCCTGTTCAAAACCCCCAAAGACCCAGAGATCGATGTCAGAACAGGAGAGGAAGCCTGAGATTCCCGTCTCACCTCCAGATGAGGCCATCTTCCAAGGCACGGAACCCAGGGGAATCCCAAGACAACCCTGTCAACTGCACAGTATTCCCCCTTCTAATAGGCTCCAAGGGAAGCTGACAGAGATCACCATAACAAGCCCAGGGAACCTAGGGATTCTTACAGCAACTCGAGAAACACCTCGAGATATCCCCTTCAACACATCTTGAAGCCCGATTCCCCTGCCGTGACTGGAGAGCAATCCCGGGCCCTCCTCATTGTTCGAATGGGGAAAGGATTTCCCTGGGGACACAAGAGAGGATCCCTGAGTTCCTCGTTGTAGCTCGAAAGAAACACCACACGTCGAGCCGCAGCTCGAGAAAACACCATGAGATTCCACCAACATCGCCACATGAGGCCCTTCTTTTCCTGCAGTGCCTAGAAAGCAACACTGAGTCCTCTCTCAAAACTCCACAGAAGGCTTGATCCCCCCCCCTTTTTTTTTAACACAATGGGCTTCAAGAGCTAGCCTTTGCCACTCGGAGGAGAGGGGAGTTATTTTTTCAAAACGAGACGAGGCCTGACTCCCCGGCTGAAGCTTGAATGCAACCCCGAGATACCTAGCGCCCCTGAAGTGGAACACGGAGTTTCTGGACACATGCCTAGAAAACTAGAGGACGTCTCTTTGCACTGTAGCGACTCGAGAGCAATCCCCAGCTCTCTCACGCCATTTTGAATGGAGATTGGTCTTCTCTGGGGCCACATGAGAGGCTCCGTGAGTTCCCAGTCGTAACTCAAGAATCCCACAGTAAGTCGAGAATAACCACGTGGTTGCACTGTCATCGCCAGAGGAGGCCATTTCCCGCTGCAGCGTGACGAGAGAAATCCCACGAATCCACTGGATCATCGAAACGGAACTAGACAGCCTTGAGGAAACTTCACATTTGGCCAAACATACCGGTTTCATTGGAGAGAAACACCGAGGTTCCCGGGACAATTTCCTCTGAGCCCCTTCTTCCCTCCTGATCTCCACAGGTGGTTCGATCGCCCTGCTTTGTCGGGAAAGGGATCCATATCTTCCAGCCCCAATTCAGGAGAAGGCCAGTCTCACTTGGAAACTTGAGAAGACGTCTCATGGTTTGTACCACATTCCGAAAGACACCAATTTCCCTGTCCACTCAAGAGAAGTCCCGATGCCTGTGCACCTTTTCCAATGAAACACTGAGGATGAAGTCAACACAAAAGGGGAACTGACAACCTGGGTGCATCCTACCGAAATAGCCTCTGGTTCCAAGGACAACTCAACAAGTGGCCTGACACCCCATGAACACCTAGAGAGGCAAGCACAGTTCCATGCCTCCATAAGAGGCGAGGCCTAACTCCCTGTTCAAAACACCCAAAGACTCCGAGATCGATGTCAAAACAGGAGAGGAAGTCTGAGA
>SJYM01009394.1:0-14426 GCA_006410775.1 Tragelaphus imberbis | reverse complement strand
AAAAAAAAAAATCTTTAAGAAATCAGATGGTCCAGTTCCCAGTTGGACCTAGATACCAACTGGCTCTGAGGTTCAAACTGCCCACTTCCACTGTAAACAGGTATGTGACCTTGGTCTAGTTGCTTAATCTTCCTTTGTTTGTTCTTCCTCAGTTTGTTCTTCTATAAAATGGGGATAATAACACCTACCCACTTCAGCACTCTTGCCTGGAAAATCCCATGGAAGGAAGAGCCTGGTGGGCTGCAGTCCATGGGGTCGCTAAGAGTTGGTNCCACTTCCACTGTAAACAGGTATGTGACCTTGGTCTAGTTGCTTAATCTTCCTTTGTTTGTTCTTCCTCAGTTTGTTCTTCTATAATATGGGGATAATAACACCTACCCACTTCAGCACTCTTGCCTGGAAAATCCCATGGAAGGAAGAGCCTGGTGGGCTGCAGTCCATGGGGTCGCTAAGAGTTGGTGACGACTAAGCGACTTCACTTTCACTTTTCACTTTCATGCATTGGAGAAGGAAATGGCAACCCACTCCAGTATTCTTGCCTGGAGAATCCCAGGGACGGGGGAGCCTGGTGGGTTGCTATCTGTGGGGTTGCACAGAGTCAGACACGACTGAAGCGACTTAGCAGCAGTAGCAGCATAGGGTCAAAAAAGTTAAGATATGTAAAGCTTACACTAATAGCACTGCTGCTGCTGCTAAGTCACTTCAGTTGTGTCCGACTCTGTGCGACCCCATAGACGGCAGCCCAGCAGGCTCCTGCGTCCCTGGGATTCTCCAGGCAAGAACATTGGAGTGGATTGCCATTTCCTTCTCCAATGCATGAAAGTGAAAAGTGAAAGTGAAGTCGCTCAGTCATGTCTGACTCTTAGCGACTCCATGGACTGTAGCCAGGCTCTTCCATGGGATTTTCCAGGCAAGAGTACTGGAGTGGGGTGCCACTGCCTTCTCCCACTAATAGCACAACAAATGGTAATTAGCATTGTCATCCTTGTCTCAATGGTTGACAGTAATGGAAGCCTCCCTCTTGGGTTATTACTAAAATTAAACTAACAGCCAATATTTATTGAAGACGAGCTTTATGCACTTTAAATATAATCCTCACAATAACTCCACAGGATGGATGATAATATGCCCATTTTGTTTTATCCCAATTTGGAAATGCGGCTCAGAGTATAAACAAACTGCTCAATAAATAAGAACTTATAAAGTCAGCACTCATTTCAAACTTTCCACCATGCTGTCCTGTCTTCCTACAGAAATCCACCAGCATTCATTCATGACCAGCGCAGCTCTTCTGGAACTTTCAGGTTCCCACTTTGACTATAGCTGTTTCCTCAGTGCTTGGTCATAGCTAAGTTCATAGTGCCATTGGGTACCAGGTGCCCAGTGATGAGATTATGGCCCTCACGGGGCTCAGTGTGCTGCCAGCAGCAGACAAGGAAAGAGTTTTTAACAGGACAGTTATTTCACAGTTCCGTTCCCCTCTTCCCCCCGGTACGTTCTCCCAAATAGACACGACATTTCCCAGTGTGCCTTGCATTCAGGCGTGGCCAAAGAGTGAGAGCGGAAGCAGTGCAACAACTTCCGGGTCTTCAATTTAAGGCCTAGGATGTGGGCGCGGGTATATCCACGCTTCTTTTGAGCTGGAGTGTAGATCAACCAGCCGACCAGAGTGATAGTCTAACGTTCTGAGTTCTGCAGAACCACAGAATTTACTTGAGATGTTCCTAGGTTAGGGATTCTGTCTTGTGAAGAGAAAAAGAAATCAGCGTTATTTTTGAACCTCGTGTGCTGTGCGATGCCAGCGGTTTCAGGGATGGATCCTAATGGAGCAGCCTCGGAACTCATTTGTGAGGGATTGTTCAGCCCCGACTGCAGTGCTCAGTGAGTGGGGCCTTGCTCAGTTTTCAGCATGAGATCAAGTCTGTCCATCACGTATAAACATGCTGTCGCCTGGAGAGGAGAAGGTGAAGATGGATGACCACACCCTTGTCCTCCGGGTTACCTCCCCATTACGCACGGCTGACTGACTTAGGGGCGCAAACACTCTTTGTGATGTGGTAGAGAACAGAAGAGGGACTTCCCTGGCGATCCAGTGGTTAGGACTCTGCGTTTCCACTGCACCTGGTGCTGCTTCGATCCCTGGCCAGGGAACCTAGATCGCAAAAGCCAGGCATTGCAGTTAAAAAAAAAAAAATCAGAGGAAATTTTTTTCTAAAGAAATATTTTTTTTCCCATGACTTCACGGCATGCCTACCCACTCCAGTATTCTTGGGCTTCCCTGGCAGCTCAGACGTAAAAAATCCGCCTGCAATGCAGGAGAGCTGGTTCGATCCCTGGGTTGGGAAGATCTCCTGGAGAAGTGCATGGCAACCCACTCCAGCATTCCTGCCTGGAGAATCCCCATGGACAAAGGAAACTGGTGGGCTACAGTCCATGGGGTTGCAAAAATTTGGACCCAACTGAGAGACTTGGCACACACAGCGGCTTCGCTACCACTTTGCTGTTGATATGAACAACGTAAAACATGAATTATATAGGTTAGAAGTGAATTTCAGAATGATTTAATATTTTTTTGCGAGTTTCCTGTTTAGTTATTATGATGCCCTTTTATTGTATATCTTATTAGCGTTTGTGTTTTACAAACGCAGCTAGTGATTCAATGTGGTGATGTTTTATTATGAGGTGTGAAGTGAAAGAGGAGGAGCTTAGGACTGTAGACAAATCTGGCAGACTTAGTGATGAAAAATTACAGTTTACAAATGTAGCCCTGGCTTTAGCACAATTGGAAAGAATTTAACTACAAATTACAGCCATTTGACAAATAAATGTGCTAATTTTTATCTATGGTATCACAAAGCAAACAGATCAAGGCTTTTATAAGCCACATTTGTTATATTAAAAAGCCTCAAAGAACAAGTTATTTGTAACAGATCTATCGGTCAGAAAAAAAGAAACTAATAATGCTAGTATGTAAAATTATATGAGTGAAATGTTAGTGCGAGATGCTCAACAAAAGAGTGGAAAGATTCTACTCTCAGAGGGAGCAACAATGAGACATACTGATGTCACATGATGCTGAAGACATTTTTTTTTTCTTGGTAATTAACCGAAAAAACAACAGATTCTTTATCCAGGCTGATGAGTCAACAGATTTCACTGACAAATGCCATTATACCACTTTGTAAGTGATGCCGATAATCAGGAAAAAAATTTTTTTCTGCTGCAGCTTTTACAAACAACCAGACAAGATATGGTTAATGTTTTCCTCATATCTGGACTCAAAAGGTCTGTCTTAGAAAAACTGTCTCGGCATTAAAAAAATTTTTTTGGAGTCTAGCTGATTTACAATGTTGTGTTAGTTTCTGCTGCACAACAAACTGAATCTGTTATATATATATATAAGCAGACATCCACTCTTTTTCAAATTCTTCCCATATGGGTGATTACAGAGTTTTGAATAGAGCTCTGTGTGCTATACAATAGGTCCTTATTAGTCCTCTGTATTTTATATAGGAGTGTGTGTATGTCAATCCCAGTCTCCCAATTTATCCTCTCCCCAGCCTCCTGGTCTTGGCATTTGAACCGATGGCATTTCCATCAAAAGTTGGTTCCAGGACTTCCTTGGTGGTCCAGTGGTTAAGGGTTCACCTTGCAATACAGGAGACACTGGTTCAGTCCCAGGTCCAGGAAGATCCCACATGCCATGGAACGACTAAGCCCGAGTGCCACAACTACTGAGCCTCCGTGCCCTACAGCCTGAACTCTGAAACAGAGAAGCCACGGCAATGAGAACTCCCTGCACTGCAATGAAGAGTAGCCTCCTCTTGCCACAACTAGAGAAAGCCTGTGTGCAGCAGTGAAGACCCAGGGCAACCAAAAATAAATACATTTTAAAAACGTTGGCTCCGTGAGCGTTTTCACTGTTCATATGAAAAAACCCAAACCAATCAAAACTCAGCAAACAAAAACTTGACCTTGCCACACACATTACTTTCTGTCCAGGGAGGTGCTGGTGGGAAAAACTGTCGGAGATGAAAAAAAGAATGATGCGGCAAAATGTTAGCCTGGTGAAACCAAGATTAGTTTACTTGAGAGTGTTTAAATTATGCTGTGATTATGATGCAGCAGTTCACACCTGGTTATGCACCGAAAACACGGAAGGCAGAGACTCAAACAGGTATCTGTACACCTGTTTGTGGAGGCATTATTCACAACAGCCAAGAGGTGGAAACAGCCTAAATGACCTTGGACAGATAAAGAGATAAACAAAATGGAATATTATTCAGCCTTAAAAGAAAGGACATTCTGACAACATACTACAACATAGATGAGCCCCCAAAACACTATGCTAAGGGAAATAAGCCAGACACAAAAGAACAAATATCATATGCTCCACTTTTATGAGTTACCCAGAATAGGCACAGTCTTAGAAGGTTAAATAGAACCTTCTGTGGTTACCAGAAGCTGTGGGCAGAGGATGATGAAAAGTGAATGTTTAACGATGCAGAATTTCAGTTGGGATGATGAAAACTTCTGAAGATGGACTGTGGTGATCGGTTATTCAACGTTGTGTGTGTACTCACTGCACTTGAATGGTACACTTGAAAAATGGTTAGAATGGGACTTCCCTGGTGGTCCAGTGGTTGACAGTCTGCCTGTCAGTGCAGGGTATACAGATTGCATCCTTGCTCCAGGAACTAAGATCCCACGTGCCTTGGGGCAACTAAGCCCGAGCACCGCAACTACTGTGGTTTCCACAGCTCCTGTGCCCTAGAGCCCGTGCTCTGCAACAAGAGAAGCCGAGCACCACAACTACTGTGGTTTCCACAGCTCCTGTGCCCTAGAGCCCGTGCTCTGCAACAAGAGAAGCCACTGCCGTGAGAAGCCAGAGCACCGCTGCAAAGAGCAGGCTCCACCTGACTTGTCACAATTGGAGGAGGCGCTCACCCAGCAATGAGGACATAGCACAGCCATAAAGTAAGTAAATAAATAAAGTAAAAAAAAATGGTTAAGATGGCAAATTTTATGTTAATAAGTATTTTACCACAATAAATTTTTTAAATTAAACTGTGTGAAAACCCAGACAAAGAACACAGACACCTCTTATAAAGACGTATAGAGACCTGGTGGCTTGACACTTTGTGAAGGGTCCATTGAGAACCACCAGTTTGGTTGGGGCAAGAGGCTGACCGCATCTATAGGATGGATTGTCTTAGCCGACTAATGAGGACGCCGGCAGTTTGCCTTGTGATGAGCATTTACACGGGACATGAATAACTTCCCATCCTGTGAGCATTTTAAGACGCCATCCATGTGTAAAGCAACTGTACTCCAGTAAAAATTAATTTAACAGAACACCAACAAAAAAGAAACCCCGTGAGATAGTTTGTTTTCTTATGGAAGAAGAAAGAAGCCATCCACAGACCTCTTCCATAGGCCATCATGTCATCGATTTCCCAAATGTGTTCTTTTCAAGTCTCTGCATATGGCCAGCCCATCAGATATTGCTTGAGTCCATATAAACTGGCATCTTAGGCCGTCCTTTCTTCCACACAAATGGATAACATATGTATTGCCCAAAGCTCTGCCCACGGGGACCGTTTTTCTTCATCACCATTTTTCAGGGCCAGCTCTGAATTGGGCTGTTCTGAGCAGACGTCTACTTCTGGCTGTTGCTGGTTTATTTGTACAAAGCCTTCCAGAAATCAGGCCTGTCCTTTGTCCTCCTCCCCTTGGAGCCTTTGAGTATAAACTGAGGTCAAACTGTAGAAACTGACGCCATGGGAATCGGAACCACCTGCTCATGTAGTTTATTTGTGCCTTCTGGATCAGTTTGGGCCCAGTATCGGATATAGCACTTCAATTTCTTTTATTGATTTGACTGCCTCAGGTCTCAGTTGCGGTACACGGGATCTTCGTTGCATCATGAAGGATCTTTGGTTCCGACACGTGGACTCTCAAGTTGTGGAGCATGGGCTCCGTACTTGTGGCGTGCAGGCTCGGTTGCACTGAGGCTTGTATTTTATAAGTATTTTATAATATTATAATGTGGGGTCTTCATTCTCCAACCAGGGATCGAACCCACATCCCCTGCCTTGCAAGGCAGATTCTTAACCACTGAACCATGAGGGAAGTTTCTAATGAGATGCAACCATGAAAATCCAGTTTCATGGTTCTGTGGGTCAGATAACACCCAGTTTATGATGAACACTTGAGTCTGATAATCACATGGTGTTCCATAAATCAGGCATTCAGCCTTTATTAAGGCCCAGTAGCAAGCCAGAAACTGCTTTTGCAGAGATAGAATAGTTGTCAGCAGAGATAGCATGACCAAAATTCCAGAGGTCTTAGCGGTGATCCTCCTGTTGGGGGTTGCCAGAGATGCCACATGGAGTCTTTGGCTGACACCTAAGTCAGACATGTGGATCTACTAGGCATAGTGCCCAAGTGGTAGGCAGCTTGCACCACAGCCTGGGCACTTGAAGAGCTTTTTTGAGATTCAGATAGAACATTGTCAGATTTACAGGTTACCCAGAAATTGAGTGAAAACAACTTGTGATCTGTGTTGACTCCAAAACGCAAAAGGCACACCATACACTGCTCCTCTTTCTTTGTGGCATATGATATAAGTGACAGTGACTCATCTCTCACGTTAGAAGAGATATGCAGCATTCCGCAGACCTCTGGACTGCTGGAAACTTTCCTGATGTGGCAGGCCCTCAAATTTTCATCTCCAACTCTCTGGCATACATATGTCTAGGGCACCTAAGGGGATTGTTGTTTGCTGCTCATCGTGTCCAGTTAGCATAATGGCATCAACTGAGTGTGTTCTCTGTGCTGGCAAGACTATCAAAGTCCCTTTGGACCTAGCAGTTTGCAGGAGAATGGCAATAATCTAAGGACAAGACAGTAAAGGTACACTGTTATCTTTGCTAGGTAAAAGCAAACAGTGTAATTTCCTATACCCATGGGGATGTAAGAGAAAGCTAGTTCCATAGCAGTTGCTGCTGGGGTTTATTGATTTACTCCAATAAAGATCTCAAATCTAGAATTGCAGCAGTGTGGGATTTCCCTTAACCAATTGGTCAATTGGTTAAGACTCTGAACTCCCGATGCAGGGAGCCTGGGTTCAATCCCCAGTCAGGGAAGTAGATCCCACATACTGGAACTGAAAGATTGCATGCCACAATAGAGACTGAAAACCCTGTGTGCTGTGGCTAAGACCCAGCACAACCAAAAAAATGCATAAATACATTTTAAAAATACTTTGTTGTTGTGATTCAGTCACTAAGTGATGTCCAAATCTTTGTGACCCGATGGACTGCGCACGCCAGGCTTCCCTGTCCTTCACTATCTCCCAGAGTTTGCTCAAACTCATGTCCATTGTTCGACGATGCCATCCAACCATCATATCCCCTCTCCTCCTGCCCTCAATCTTTCCCAGCATCAGGGTCTTTTCCAATGAGTCAGCTCTTCATATCAGGTGGTTAAAGTATTGGAGCTTCAGCATCAGTCCTTCCAATTCATATTCAGGGCTGATTTCTTTTAGGGTTGACTGGTTGGATCTCCTTGCTGTCCAAGGGACTCTCATGAGTCTTCTTCGGCACCACAGTTTGAAAGCATCAGTTCTTTGGTACTCAGCCTTCTTTATAGTTCAAAATAGAATTGCAGCTGTTATTGGCACTGCCACATCATTAAGTTTGCTTTTTCCACCTGCAAACAGGTAGGAATATGACTGGCATCGCCACCACTCTGGCATCTCTCAAACCCTTAATGGTGGCACTAACCTCTGCGGTTTCTTCAGGGTTGTGGTATAACCTGGTTTACAACTTGGTGGAGGAGGGAACAATCCCAGGGCTTTACTTTTGGTCCATTTGCCACACTGCAGTGGCAGGGGACCAATGGGAGTCTGCCAGCTACTGAGCGCTAATCTCACAATCAATTCTGGGACGGGAGAAACAACCACAGCATGAATCTGAGGGCCTCAGGAATGTGACCTTTCATCTCTAAAATTCTTTGGTGCTAATTGGTCTCCATGGGTAATAATTTTCAAATTAACATCTGAAACTGCGGTGAATTTGTACTGTGTCATTTTAACTAAGCTAGATCTATTTCCCAGAATTCTCTTCCCTGCATAGTTCTGTTAATGTGGTCCACAAGTGACCTTTTGTGTAAGATTTGGAAAGTAGAAGTGAAACAGGAGTTGCATCTTTTTTTCCATGAGGCAGGTTGGTGCAGGGGTCCCCGAAGTAGTGGCACCTCTCTCGCAGTGACCCTCACTTGCTGGCTCAGCATGTTGGCATCGGGCAATAGCTGGGTCCACAGCTCCTCCTGCTTCTGCTCCTCTTGTTCCAGGCACACGTTCAGCTCCTGGATAGAGTGCCAGCTTCTCCTGTGAACCGTCTGCTTCATTCAAGTTAGAGGCTTAGGTGCAGTGAGAGATTGACTGGGTTCTGGTCCATCCTGTGGGCGCTAGCTAGTCCTCACAGGTGCCAGTTTGTTCTTGCTTCCCTCACCTCACATCACATGCTTTCCAACAGTCTGCCTGCTGTCTCTGAGCTCCAGCACCAGAAACAAACACAGCAGTAACTGTGTGTTCACAGTTCTATGATCAGCCCTCACAATTACGCAGGGTCTTATCCCTAGGATACATCTTGACTACACATAATTGTTCCCAGGAATTTTGTTTCTCTGATTAAATCCTGGCTGATACAGTAAGTTAATTTTTTTAGATGTTTATATTTATTTGTTTGTTTTTGGCTGTGCTGGGTCTTCATTGCTGCAGGGGCTACTCTCTAGTTGCAGTGCAGGGCAGAGCTTCTCGTACAGAGCACAGGCTCTAGAGCACGCGGGCCTCAAGAGTTGGGGCACAAGGGCTCAGTCGTTGTGGCTCACGGGCTTCATTGTCCCTCAGGATGTGGAGTCTTTCTGGATCAGGGATTGAACCCATGTCCCCTGCATTGGCAGGTGGATTCTTTCTTTTGGGGCCACACCACATGGCTTGTGGGACCTTAGTGCCCCAACCAGGGATTGAACCCGTTAACAGAATTTTGATCTCTATGACTCTTGTAGGTAAAAAATAGGTTCAGTTCAGTTCAGTTGCTCAGTCATGTCCAACTCTTTGCAACCCCATGGACTGCAGCACACCAGGCTTGCCTGTCCATCACCAACTCCGAGAGCTTACTCAAACTCATGTCCATTGAGTCGGTGATGCCATCCAGCCATCTCATCCTCTGTCATCCCCTTCTCCTCCTGCCTTCAATCTTTCCCAGCATCAGGGTCTTTTCCAGTGAGTCAGTTCTTTGCATCAGGTGGCCAAAGTATTGGAGTTTCAGCTTCCGCATCAGTCCTTTCAATGAATAATCAGGACTGATTTCCTTTAGGATGGACTGGTTGGATCTCCTTGCAGTCCAAGGGACTCTCAAGAGTCTTCTCCAACACCACAGTTCAAAAGCATCAATTCTTTGGCACTCAGCTTTCTTTATAGTCCAACTCTCACATCCATATGTGACTACTGGAAAAACCATAGCTTTGACTATATGGACCTTTGTCGGCAAAGCAATGTCTCTGCTTTCTAATATGCTGTCTAGGTTGGTCATAACTTTCCTTCCAAGGAGCAAGCATCTTTTAATTTCATGGATGCAGTCACCATCTGCAGTGATTTTGGAGCCCCTCAAAATAAAGTCTGTTACTGTTTGCACTATTTCCCCATCAGTTTGCCATGAAGTGATGGGACCAGATGCCATGATCTTAGTTTTCTGAAGGTTGAGTTTTAAGCCAACTTTTCCACTCTCCTCTTTTACCCTCATCAAGAGGCTCTTTAGTTCTTCGCTTTTTGCCACAAGGGTAGTGTCATCTGCATATCTGAGGTTATTGATATTTCTCCTGGCAGTCTGGATTCCAGCTTGTGCTTCATCCAGCTCAGCATTTCTCATGATGTACTCTGCATGTAAGTTAAATAAGCAGGGTGATAATATATTGCCTTGATGTACTCCATTCCCTATTTGGAATCAGTCTGTTGTTCCATGTCCAGTTCTAACTGTTGCTTCTTGACCTGCATACGGATTTCTCAGGAGGCAGGTCAGGTGGTCTGGTATTTCCATCTCTTGAAGAAAATTAAAAAACGCTTGCTCCTTGGAAGGAATGTCATTATCTATGACAAACCTAGATAGTGTATTAAGAAACAGAGAAATCACTTGCTGACAAAAGTTCATACAGTCAAAGCTATGGTTTTTCCAGTAGTTATGTACAGATATGAGATTTGGACCATAAAGAAGATTGAGTGCTGAAAAATTGATGCTTTCCAATTATGGTGTTGGAGAAGACTCTTGAGAGACTCTTGGACTGCAAGGAGATCAAACCAGTCAGTCCTAAAGAAAATCAACTCTGAATATTCATTGGAAGGACTGTCACTGAAGCTCCAAGAGTTTGGCCACTTGATTCAGAGTTGACTCACTGGAAAAGACCCTGAAGCTGTGAAAGACTGTACGCAAAAGGAGAAAGGGGTGGCAGAGAATGAGATGGTTAGATAGCATCACTGTCTTAATGCATTTGAATTTGAGCGAACTCCTGAGATAGTGGAGGACACAGGAGCCTGGTGTGCTGCAGTCATGAAAAGAGCCAGATCGGACTTAGCAACTGAATGACAAGTCTCTTTAGAGACTTCTCTGGTCTTTAATCTGGCCTCAGGTGGTCTTCTCTGGAATGAAGAATGCTGATAGCTGCCATTTATTGGAGGTTTTAATTCTATAGAAAGTGAAAGTGAAGTCGCTCAGTTGTGTCCGACTCTTTGCGACCCCGTGGACTTTAGCCCACCAGGCTCCTCCGGCCATGGGATTCTCCAGGCAAGAATACTGGAGTGGGTTGCCATTTCCTTCTCCAAAGGATCTTCCCGACCCAGGGATCGAAACCACGTCTCCAGCAGCTTTAACCTCTGAGCCACCTGGGAAGCTTTTAATTCTATAAAGAGCTCAAAAGATACTGTTATGCATATCCCTTGAGGTAGAACCAGGACCCTGCCCCCAGGCTGCTGCTCCTCTCTTGTCTCTGCATCCTCTACCTTGTTTGATGAGCAACTGTTCAAATCTGCCCTTTGGAACTCAGGGAAGGTCATGGAGGCTGGAGTCTGCTGCTTACAAACAAGAAACAGGAGACATGGAACTGCTTTTATGTCCAGGAGCCTCACAAGATCCTGCTCGGTTTCACTGGGTCCCCATTCTCATGGTAACAGCCACGTCTATCCTTAGGCACCTGCCTCATCCTCAAAGAGGGGGGAATCGGCTTTTAATGACTGACATACAACATGCACATTTTAAAATATTTTATTTAAAAAAGGAAAACCAACCAAACAAAAGGCCCACCCCAAGAACTTTTGGTTCTTGGGGTATGGGAGCAGCTTAGGTCTGTTAGGAGGGTGGAACCTGGAAGACAGACAGTGTGGGGGTCTGACCCCTGGCAGGAAGAGCAAGAGCTGGGGAGGCTGATAGGCAGAGTAGCCTTTCCCCGAGCTCAGCCCCTCTCTGTGGCATGGACTCATCCACTTGGAAAAGATAGGTGGAGGGGGGAGGAGAGGTCCTCAATCCCCTTGAGAAGGCAGGGTGGGCAGTTCTGAATGGGCCTCAAATCTCTTGGCAAAGCCACCAACCAGTTAGGACAAAGGAGAGAGTGGCCTGGGGTTCGATTGGGCCTACACCTTCCTGGGAGCTGGGCTCAAACAGGAAGATGTGGCCCCACTTAACTGCTGCAGCCTCTCTCGGGAGAAAGGGCCCTGATGCGGTAGGCACCAGAGGCAGCCCTAGGCAAGAGCCTGGTGGGCAGGTCAGGGGCCAGATTCCCACCCGGAGCTCAGTGGCCTGGGCGCAGCGCCCGGATGGGCCGAGGAGGGGGGTTGTCTAGGACCGGTTCGGGCCGGAGGCGCATGCCTCCTCGGCGCTTCTGCTTGCGCAGCAGGTAGCTTGAGTACTGCACCTCAGGCATGGCCAGCTTGAGGCAGGCCTCGGTGGCTGGACCGGCGCGGCCGCTGGGCAGGTCGTAGCCCATGATGTCCACCTTGCGGCTGGGCTGCCACGGCTGCAGCTGCTTGGTGCGGATCTGGGCCGCGGGCCGCAACACCGGCTCGTCGCCAAAGCAACGCCGCAGCAGGCGCTCTCGGGCCTCGCGCAACTCGCGCGCCTCGCGCTCCACGCAGGCGCGGCCAGCACTCGCCACGCGGCGCCAGAAGGTGGCGTTGAAGTGGTCGTAGAGGCCGGCGTCGAGCGCGTTCCAGGCACGCGCAGCCCGCGCGAGCGCCGCGGGGATGGCGGCGAGGCGCGAGCTGGCGGCGCGCGCGTTGAGCCTGGCGTAGAGCACGTCGTCCAGGTCCCAGGCCAGCAGGCGCCGCAGCAGCACGAGCGACTCGTCGAAGTACTCGGCGATCATGACGAGCGAGAAGACCTCCTCCACCTGGCGGATGAGGCCCGCCAGGTAGGCGGCGTCGTCGCGGGGGCTGCGCTCGTTGTCGCCGCCCAGGTCGTAGGCCAGGGTGTTGTGCGCGAACATGGCGAAGTGCTCGCCCGCGCGGTAGTAGGCCTCGGGCGCGTGCAGGAAGGCCTCGAGCGACGCGTTGGGCACGCGCCGGAAGGCGGGGCAGTACTGGTTGTAGTAGCTGAAGAGCGACTCGAACATGGCGGCCGGCTCGCGCAGGATGGTGACGTAGACGGTGCCGGGCGGCATGAGGCGCTGCAGCTCCGCGCGGTCGAAGCGCAGGTGGCTGGCCAGCACGTGCGGCGGCCGCGTGGCCGGGTGCACGAAGTGCGCCGAGAAGTTACGCGGGTAGCAGAACTGATGCTCGCAGCTCGGGTGCGGCAGGGCCACGGTCAGGTTGTGGCGCTCGGCGAAACGGAACAGGATGTTCTGCACCGTCGTGCCCGCAGTCTTGTGCGTCTTCAGAAAGGCCACGGTCATGTGCTTGGGGCGCGGCGGAGAGTCCTGCAGAGGCGGGCAGCTCAGAGGGAACAGCTTGGGGTACCTGCAGGGCCCGGGGTGTGCACGGAGGAGGGTGTGAGAAGGGTGCCGCTTGACCCGGCCTCTCCTCAAGGATGCTGGAGATGGGCCCAGGGCTTTGCCCACCGAACAGTACACACACGCATGGTACGGGCATCTAAGATGACCACCCCCAGGGAGTCCCTGTGAGAGGGTAACAGGTAGGAAGGCCAAGGGTCTCCAAATGGAGGAAATAGGCTGCACGTGGCAGACATTTTTTAAAAAAAATCTCTCTGGTCCTACAATGTGGGAGACCCGGGCTCGACCCCTGGGTCAGGAGGATCCCCTGGAGAAGAAAATGGCAACTCCAGTACTCTTGCCTGGAAAATCCCATGGAGGGAGGAGCCTGGTAGGCTACAGTCCATGGGGTCACAAAGAGTTGGACAGGACTGACGTTCACTTTCACTTTAAGCAGCAGGAGGAAACAAACTAGTGTTATATTTTTTCCCCTTCTCTATACAAAGTTAAAAAGAGGTTTCTCTGAAAATACCATGTTGCCATAATGACACCTGGTTCCACCTGAACTTAACATTGCTCAAATCTTGAGCTAACCAATGCATTTCTTAATGGAAATGTTTGTCTTAAGCTATGTTAACGTACTATGCATTTACCCTAGACTCTATCTTCAAGTTGGTGCCACCTAAAAGCTCAGATTTAGGCTCAGAACTGACTTGACAAACCAGTTTGTTATACTCAGACATTGTTCTCCTAATCTATGTAAATGAAATTGTTTTTTCAGTAGTCATGTATGGATGTGAGAGTTGGACTATAAAGAAAGCTGAGCGCTGAAGAATTGATGCTTTTGAACTGTGGTGTTGGAGAAGACTCTTGAGAGTCTCTTGGACTGAAAGGAAGTCCAACCAGTCCATCCTAAAGGAGATCAGTCCTGGGTGTTCATTGGAAGGACAGATATGGAAGCTGAAACTCCAATACTTTGGCCACCTAATGCGAAGAACTGACTCCTTGGGAAAGACCCTGATGCTGGGGAAGATTGAGGGCAGGAGGAAAAGGGGATGACAGAGGATGAGATGGTTGGATAGCATTACTGACTTGATGCACATGAGTTTGTGTAAACTCCGGGAGTTGGTGATGGACAGGGAGGGCTGGTGTGTTGTGCTTCATGGGGTCGCAAAGAGTCAGACATGACTGAATGACTGAACTGAATCTACCTTTCTACAAGATTCAAATCAATTGTTTTATGCCCCAGGATGACTCGCCTGGTGTCAAGATTATCTCAGAATACATCTTGTGGGTGAGGGGCCTGGTGCCATTCTCTGATTTTTGAGACATTCCTTTCTTTCATAAACAGACTGTTAGTAATTTCTCCTGGAGAAGGCAATGGCACCCCACTCCAATACTCTTGCCTGGAAAATCCCATGGATGGAGGAGCCTAGTAGGTTGCAGTC
>SJYM01009393.1:156418-167628 GCA_006410775.1 Tragelaphus imberbis | reverse complement strand
TGGAATTCCATCACCTCCATTAGCTTTGTTAATAGTGATGCTTCCTAAGGCCTCCTTGATTTCGCATTCCAGGATGTGTAGCTCTAGATGAGTGATCACACGATCATGATTATCTGGGTCATAAAGATCTTTTTTGTATAGTTCTTCTGTGTATTCTTGCCACCTCTTCTTAATATCTTCAGCTTCTGTTAGGTCCGTATCATTGCTGTCCTTACTGTGCCCATCTTTGCATGAAATGTTCCCTTAGTATCTCTAATTTTTTAAAGAGATCTCTAGTCCTTCCCATTCTATTGTTTTCCTCTATTTCTTTGCATTGATCACTGAGGAAGGCTTTCTTTCTTATCTCTCCTTGCTATTCTTTGGAACTCTGTGTTCAGATGANTGCTGTCCTTACTGTGCCCATCTTTGCATGAAATGTTCCCTTAGTATCTCTAATTTTTTAAAGAGATCTCTAGTCCTTCCCATTCTATTGTTTTCCTCTATTTCTTTGCATTGATCACTGAGGAAGGCTTTCTTTCTTATCTCTCCTTGCTATTCTTTGGAACTCTGTGTTCAGATGAGTATATCTTTCCTTTTCTCTTTTGCCTTTCACTTCTCTTCTTTTCATAGCTATTTGTAAGGCCTCCTCAGACAATCATTTTGCCTTTTTGCATTTCTTGAGGATGGTTTTGATCACTGCCTCCTGTACAATTTTATGAACTTCTGTCCATATTTCTTTGGGCACTCTGTCTATCAGATCTAATCCCTTGAATCTATTGTCACTTCTACTGTATAATCATAAGAAATTTGATTTAGGTCATACATGAATGACCTAGTGGTTTTCCCTACTTTCTTTAATTTAAGTCTGAATTTGGCAAGAAAGAATGAACCACAGTCAGCTCCCAGTCTTGTTTTTGCTGACTGTCTAGAGCTTCTCCATCTTCAGCTGCAAAGAATATAATCAGTCTGATTTCAGGGTTAACCATCTGGTGATGGCCATGTATAGAGTCATCTCTTGTGTTGTTGGAAGAGGGTGTTTGCTACAACCAGTGTGGTCTCTTGACAAAACTCTGTTCACCTTTGCCGTGCTTCATTTTGTACTGTAAGGCCAAACTTGCCTGTTACTCCAGGTTTTAACTTCCTGCTTTTGTATTCCAGTCCCCCGTGATAAAAGAAAGTGAAGTCGCTCAGTCGTGTCCCCCTCTTTGCAACCCCATGGACTGTAGCCCACCTGGCTCCTCCATCCCTGGAATTTTCTAGGCAAGAGTACTGGAGTGGGTTGCTATTTCCTTCTCCAGGGGATCTTCCCGACCTAGGGATCAAACCTGCTTCTCCCACATTGCAGGCAGACACTTTTCCATCTGAGGCACCAGGGGCTCCCTCTGTGATGAAAAGGACATCTATTTTTGGTGTTAGTTCTAAAAGGGCTTATACATCTCCATAGAACTATTCACCTTCATTGTCATTAGTGGTGGGGGCATAGACTTGGATTCACTTGTTTCTGGAATCTTAAACTAATGGGAAACAATCTCAGATACACAGGACAATCAAGTGGTTCCTGGGGGGATGGGGAAATGAGAGAAATAGATGAGGAATATTAAAAGGTACAAACTTCCAGTTATAAAATAGTTCACTGCTATCAAGTACAGTGTGAGTTGGCCAAGTGCTGAAGAATGGATGCTTTTGAACTGTTGTGTTGGAGAAGACTCTTGAGAGTCCCTTGCACTGCAAGGAGATCAAGCCAGTCAATCCTAAGGGAAATCAACCCTGAATATCCACTGGAAAGACTGATGCTGAAGCTGAAGCGCCAATACTTGAGCCACCTGATGAAAATAGCCAACTTGTTGGAAAAGACCCTGATGCTGGATAAGATTGAGGGAAGGAGAAGGAGGTGACAGAGGATGAGATGGTTAGATAGCATCACCAAGTCAGTGGACATGAATCTGAGCAAGCTCCAGGATATAGTGAAGGATAAGGAAGCCTGGTGGGATCACAAAGAGTCAGACATTTCTTGGCTATTGAACAACAAAAAAATCAAGTGTACATATGGGAGTATAGTCAATAATTACATAATATTTTATCTAAGATAAGAAGTTTGCTGCACAAGCAGGTTAGACATAACTTGCCATGAGAGGGATATCCTCTGTAATCTTTTCTAAACATATTAACCATAGAAGTCTTCTGATATGAAGCTGTTATTAAGATTCATTTACAAGACATATATTTGCTTTGAGGAATGCTGTTCTGGGTTTTATACTTCCTGGTAACACATGACGTCACTCCTAAATGCAGCCCCAGTCAAAGCATCAGCACACCCCACTGAGCACAGAATGGCTGTAAAGTCCTCTCCTGACTTTTTCGGTTGCTGTGGGAGGCAGTTGGCTTTTGAGTGCATGTGACAGTGAGTATCAGCAGGAATCCCACATGTGCGAAATCAGTTGAGAATTGGTTCACTCACTTTTCCATTCTTCAAACCCAAACTGATGGCAGCTATTTTTACTCTGTCTTCATGGTTCTCTGGAGTAAATACATTAGTGATAAAGACAGAGGTGAAGTCTAAAAGAGGAGACAGCACAACGCTGGATGCCCTGTTGGCATTCTCCATCCATCTCCTTAATGCGTCCTCTTTCCTGTTTTTAATTCAGTCTAAAAGAGGAAGTCCTCTATTTTTCAAGGATGAAGCTCCATCTCCTTTAAACTGGAGAAATATATTTGCTTTTTATGTAATTTTCCTGCTCTTTGAAGCACTTAAGCCATGCTTAATTTAGTATTTCCCATTTTCTTATTATCAAAATCATGCTGCAAAAAGATGTTACAAAAAGATGTATTTGTCAGTATATAAAGACAATATGATCAAAATCATGTGCAAATTCTTTACAACATTCTTTACAATGTATATGTGGAACCATACATAAGTAACATTTCTATTTGTAGCCAAAGAAATTGAATAACAGAGGGCTTAAAGGACTTGCTTTGGGTCAAACAGAAATGTGCCGTATGCACACCTGACTGACTGAAAGGGAGGGCTGTGATATACAGGACAGAATGACGGGTAATCCACCCTGGATCCTGCTATTGAAGCAACACCCGGGTTCCTAATATCAGCCAAATAGAGAGCTAGAATATTAAATAATGATTTGTAATTTTAAAAGTAAGGCTTAAGGTGGGTCTTTAGGTCATTCCCTTCTCTGCTTTAAAATCTGTTCAATTCAAGATAATGGAGCCAGGAAATATCAGATTTAAAGGGAACTGTCCCAGAGGCAGAGAAAACAGAATGCTCTTGGGGGACAGCCCTTGGGAAAATGAGAAAAGCATCTCCAGGAAAGAGCAGACGGTGCAGAGGGGATGCAGTGTTCAGGTAGCACCATCAGTGTCCGGAGCGCTGTTTGCCATTCTAAGCTCTTGGAATCCTTAACCAACCCTGAGTGCTACACGACAGAAGTCCAGTTGTGAAGACAAACTTCAGGATTCATCTGGCTTCGTATTGCTGTTTAAAGTGGTGGAACCAAGCTTCTAATATTTGTTCATAGCAGCACAGTGATTTTCCTTTATTGATTTCTTTCAGTATTCGATTTTGTTGCCATTTTGTGTTTTAATATTTTAGCTTTATTCACACATCCAGTTTATTGAATTAGAGACACTTAATGCCTTAAGAAAGCAGATGGAATCCAGGTCTACCTGACGGTCTGTGAGAGCAGGAAACATGCTGTAGAGAAAATCTATCAGTATAGATACGTCTTCTCCTTTAGATTTATGATCAAATCACTGATGTCAATAATATTACAAATACCTTCACAATATTTACTTAGAACGTTTAGTTCAGCCTGTGAAATTCTGCCAAAAGATCCTCTAGGGGAAGATTTTGAAAATTCTATTTTATGAGGAATCTTTAATGAAAGCAAAACTTTGTAGATGGAAGGCAGTTTTGGTCACTAAATTGTTATGGGTGTGTTTTTCTCTGGTTTGTGTGAATTAAAAACTGTATAAATGTGCTAAGCTGATGACCCTCTAGAGATGTCCATGTCCTACAGCTCAGAAGTTTTGATTGTGGTATGTTACATGGCAAAGGGGGATTTCTGTAGCAGATGAATTAAGGCTGCTGTGTGTGCATGTATGCTCAGGTGTGTCCCACTCTTTGTGACCCCATGGACTGTAGCCAACAGGATCCCCTCAGCGGGCCCTGAGGTTGTTTCCATGTCTTGGCCACTGCACACAGTGCTGCGGTGAGCATGGGGTGCATATATCCTTTTCAAGTTCATGTCTTTGTTTCCTTAGGTGAACCCCCAGGAGTGGAGCGGCTAGCTCGTACGGTAGTTCTCCTTTTATTTGCAAGGGGAACCTCCATGCTGTTTCCCAAGTGGCGGGTATGAGATGGGATCTCAGCACAGGTTGACTTGCATTTCCCTGATTAGCGACATTGAACGTCTTTTCCTGTGCCTGTTGGCCATCTCTTTGTCTTTGGAAAATGTTCTGGTCCTCTGCTCATTTTTAACATTGTTTATCCTGGGTATTAAGTTATATGAGTTCTTTGTATATTTGGGGTATTACCCTCTTATCAGACACAGTGATTGCAAATATCTTCTCCCACTCAGTAAGTGGCCTTTGTTTTGTTGCAAAAGCAACACCATGCAAAAAGCTTTTTACCTTGATGTTATCCCATTTGTTTATTTTTGCTTTTGTTGCCCTTGATTGTGGAGTCAGATTCAACAAAGTATCCCTAAGACTAATGTCAAAGAGCGCACTATACCTATGCTTTCTTCTAGTTTTATGGATTCAAGTCCTACATTCAAGTCTTTAATCCACTTTGAGTTCATTTTTGTATACAGTATAAAATAATGGTCCAGATTCATTCTTTTGCATGTAGCTGCCAGTTGTCACAACGCATTTATGGAAGAGGGTGTGTCTTCCTTAATGAATGTTCTTGCCTCCTTTGTTATAAATTAACTGTCCGTAGAAGGGAGGGTTCTTTTCTGGGCTCTGCACTCTGTTCCGTTGATCTGTGTCTATTTCCATGCCAGCACCATGTTGGTTTGAGTGCTGTAGCTTTGTATATAATATAGCTTGAATTCAGAGCACGCGATATCTCCAGTTTCCTACTTCTTTCTCAGGATTGTCTGGCTGTTCGCGATCTTTTGTGATTCTATACAAATATTAGGATTATTTGTTCCACTTCTGTGAAAACGCTATTGATAGAGATTGCATCAAATCGTTCTTGTATTTGCTTTGTGTAATATACATATTTTAACAATATAAATGCTTCCAATCCATTCAGAATCTTATGGTTTTGCAAATAGAGGTCTTTCACCTCCTTAGTTAAATTTATCCTGAGGTATTTTATTCTTTTGAATGCAACTGTAAATAGAATGATTTTTCCTGATTTCTCTTTCTGGTAGTTTGCTGTTAGTGTATCAAAATGCAACACATTTCTGTGTGTTATTGTTGTACTCTGACTTCACTGAATTCACTTATTCTAATAGTTTCTTGGTGGCGTCTTTAGGGTTTTCTGTACATAATATGTCATCTGCCAACAGTTTTACTTCTTCCTTCCAGTATGCTTGCTTTTATTTCTTTTTCTTTTATCACTCGGTGGCTTGGACTTCCAATAAGAAGTTAGAAGTGGTGGGAGTAGAAGTCCTTGTCTTATTTCTGGTTTTGAAAGAAAAGCTTTCACTTTTTCATTGTTGAGTATGATGGTAGCTGTGAGTTTATCATAAATGGCCTTTATTATGATGACATATGTCTCTTCTATACTAACTTTCAGAGCTTTTATCATAAATGGTATTGAATTTTGTGAAATGCTTTTTCTGCATCTATTGATGCAGAACTCATCTGCATCAATATTGATATGCTATTGATATGATCATGATTTTTATCATTCATTTTGCTAATGTGGTATATCCTGTTGATTGATATTCAAGTGTTCAACTCTCCTTGCATTCTTGAATGATATTTTTTATATTATTGAGTTCAGTTTGCTAATATTTGTTAGAGGATTCTTCCATCTGTGTTCATCAAGGATATTGGCCTATAATTTTCTTTGTATTTTTGTAGTATTTTTGCCTATTTCTGGTATCATGGTAATGCTGACCTCATAACATTAGTTTAGAAGCTTTTCTTTTTCTTCAACTTTTTGGAAGAGTTTGAGGATAGGTATTAATTACCTATTTAATTTTATAACTATTAAAAGCTCTATTCAGATTTTCTCTTTCTCAGTCTTAGAAGAGTGTGTGTTTCTAGGACATTTTTCCCCCTAGGCTTTCCAAGTTTGGGGCATATAACTATTTGCAGCAGTCCTGTGATATCTGTATTTTTGTGGTATTAGTTGTAACTTCTGTTTTATGTCTGATTTTAGTTTTTAGTCCTTTTTTTTTTTCTTGGTGAATCTGTTTAAAGCTTTGCCAATTTCATCTTTTCAAAGAATCATCTCTTAAGTTTCATTGGTGTTTTCATTTTTTTAGTCTGTTTCATTTATTTCCATTCTGATATTTTTGATTTCCTTCCTTTGGGCTTTGTCTTTTTATTCTTTTTCTAGTTCCTTTAAATATCAGGTTAGACAGTTTGTTAGGGATTTTTCTTCTTTTTAAAAGTAGATTTATGTCACTGTAAACTTCCCTGTTTGAACTGCTTTTGCTGTGTCCTACATATTTTGGAAGGTTGTGTTTTCATTTTTCTTGAGGCTTTTTAAATTTCCTCTTTATTGGTTGATTCCTTGATTATTCAGCAGTATATTGCTTAGCCTCCATGGGTTTGTGCTTTTTTGAGTTTTCTACTTGTAGTTGCTTTCTAGTTTTATACTGTTATCATCATAAAAGATGCTTGATATCATTTCAGTCTTTTCAAATTTCTTGGGACTTGTATTGCAACCTAATATTTGATCTGTACTTGTGAATGTCTCATGTGTACTTGAAAAGAATGTGTATTCTGGTGTCTGGGTATGGACTGTTCTGTATGTACACACACACACATATAGATATGTGTGTGTGTATACAGATAGATATAAAGTTCATTTGGTGTAATATGTCATTTAAGGCCGTCTGACTCTGTGACCCTATGGACTGCAGCCAATGAGGCTCCTCTGTCCATAGGATTCTCCAGGCAAGAATACTGGAGAAGGTTGCCACGCCCTCCTCCAGGGGATCTTCTGGACCTGGGGACCAAACCCATATCTCCCGTGGCTCCTGCATTGCAGACAGATTCTTTACCACTGAACCACCTGGGTAGCTGGCCAGTGTTTCCGTATTAATTTTCTGCCTGGAGAATCTTATCCTTTGCTGTAAATGGGGTATTAAAGTTCCCTACTATTATTGTTTTCAATTTCTCTTTTTATGTCTCTTAATATTTCCTTTATACGTGTAGATTTTCCGATATTGGGTGATTGAGTATTTATAATTGTTATGTCCTATTGTTGGATTAATCCATTTATCATTATTTAATGTCTTTTTTTTGTCCCTAGTTAGAGTCTTTGCTTAGAGTCTATTTTGTCCAAGTATTACCACTCCAGCTTTCTTTTTGCTTCTATGTGCATGGGATATTTTTCCCTTGCCTTTATTTTCAGTCTGTATGTATCTTTGGATTTGTAGTGAATCTTTTAGGCAACATATATATGGGTCATGCTTTTCTTTCTTAATCCAGTCAGCCACTCTGTGATTATTAATTGGACCATTTATTCCATTTATCTGGGCTTCCCAGGTGGCTTGGTGGTAAAGAGTTTGCCTGTCAATGCAGGAGACATGGATTCAATCCCTGGGTTGGGAAGATCCCCTGGAGAAGGAAATGGCAAACCGATCCAGGATCTTACCTGCAAAATCTCATGAACAGAACCCTTATGGGCTACAATCCATGAGGTCACAGAGTCAGACATGACTGAGTGACTGAGCATACATGCACATATTCCATTTGCGTCTAAAGTAATTATTGATAAATGTGTACTTACTGCCATTTTGTTAACTATTTTCTGGTTGTTTTGGTAATTTTGTCTGTTCCTTTTTTATTTTCTTGCTCTCTCCTTTTTTGATGTAATGACTTTCTTTAGTGTGTTTGGATTTCCCTTTATTTTTGTGTATCAGTCATAGATTTTGTGTTTATTGTTTGCATCAGGTTCATGTATAATAATCAATGTATATATTAGTCTATTTCAACCTGAAGTATGAACACATTCTAAAAACATTGCATTTTTATGTCTCCCTCCTTGTATTTTACATTTTTGATATTATAGCTTACATCTTTATATTTTTGTGTATCCTTTAACTAATTATTGTAATTACAGCTGATTTTACTACTTTTGTCTTTTAACCTTTATATTAGCTTTGTAGGCAGTTGATCCACTACCTTTACTGTCTGTTTGCTTTTACTGGTGAGATTTTTCCTTTCATATATTTTATTATTTCTAACTATGGCCTCTTTATTTCTGCTTAAAGAAAACCCTTTAACATTTCTTATATGACCAATTTAGTGGTGATGAAATCATGTAACTGATGCTCTGCTGGAAAACTCCATATATTTCCTTTAACTCTGTATTATAGCCTTTCTGGATAGACCACTCTAGGTTTTTAAGGTTTTTTTTATTTTTATTTTATATTGGAGTATAGTTGATTGACAATGCTGTATTAGTTTCAGGTGTATAGCAAAATGATTCAATTATACATATCAGATCAGATCAGATCAGTCACTCAGTCGTGCCCGACTCTTTGCGACCCCATGAATCGCAGCACGCCAGGCCTCCCTGTCCATCACCAACTCCCAGAGGTCACTCAGACTCACATCCATCAAGTCAGTGATGCCATCCAGCCATCTCATCCTCTGTCATCCCCTTGTCCTCCTGCCCCCAATCCCTCCCAGCATCAGAGTCTTCTCCAATGAGTCAACTCTTCGCATGAGGTGGTCAAATACATATACACATATCTATATTTTTTCAGACTCCTTTCCCATTTAATTTATTGCAGAATATTGAGGAGAGTCCCTATATTGTACAGTAGATCCTTGTTGGTTATTTTAAATATAGTAGTCTGTATACATCAACCCCAAACTCCTAATTTATCCCTCCTCACGCCCAGTTTTCCCCTTTGGCAGCCATAAGCTTGTTTTCTGAATCTGTGTATTCCTGTTTGTTTGTTTGTTTTCAGAAAAAAAAAAAAAAACTCACTCAGGGCCCTTTATTTTATAGCCAAAATGAAATTAATTCTGCCAACAAACAACATGAATGAGGTTGAAAGACTCTGAGCCTTTGCAGAAGGACGCAGCCTACCAACACCTTGATTGCAGCCTGTGAGCCCCTGAGCAGAGGATCCAGTTAAGTCACGCCTAAACTTCTGACCACAGAAACCATGAGATAAAACATGTGTTGTGTTAAGCTGCTCAACTTGTGGTCATTAGTTACACAACAATGGAAAACTAATACACCTGGGAAGACGGCCCCTCCCAGCAGCAGTTCCGTGCTCGGAACTGAGTTCTGACTCTCGTTCAGTGAGGACCTGACCTTTGCTCTGCAGGCCTTGCTTCAGCTCCACTTTGCTTCCCAGCATGGTTCCCCTTCTGCCAGGCTCCTTGGTCATCCTACAGCTACTTCTTGATCTCATCTGTGCCGCAGAAGAACCAGGTAAATTTGCTCAGAAATACTAAATTTTAGTACCTTTCTTTGTCTGACCAAACCACACGGGCAGATTGACATCGCCTCTCCTTGAGTTGGTGAGAGCCACTGGAGGGCCGTCATTTTCAGAGACTGGAACAAAACGGGGTCAGGTTTCCCTCTGCCTTCAGTGTTGTCTTGTTCAGTGCACAGAAATCAGGGCACACGTTCTGGTAGTCTTTCTCCTTCTTTTCTCTTCCTCTATAATCTCCTTGGGGAGATAAGGGTAAAACCTCCTTCCTGCCCCCTCCTCTCCCAGCAGCACATTCTTTCTTTGATAGAACAGGCCTTCATTATTACAGAAAGTTTTATTTTCTACTCTAGGGGAGAATTCCATGAATTTGGCAGCTCCAGGCTTGGTTTCTGATGTATTAAAGGAGGAGATAAAGATATTAAACCCCCTCGTTCATTTGTTCATTCGTCCACTAAATATTGGTTGAATGTCTGCTCTTTGTTGAGAGTCTTACTGGGCTTTGTTCACAGGGGACACAGCCATAAACAAAACAGAAAATACCTATTCTCCTGGAGATTATAGTCACTCAAAAGGAATGCCTGACATTCAAAGTTATTTCTTGCTGCTAATCTTATTTTGTGTACTAGAAGCTGGAAATCACTTCATTCTTTCCCTTTGCATCCTTAAAAAAACCATGTCTTTGTTTATTTTTGGCTGCGCTGGGTCTTCGTTGCTGCACGGTGTCTCCTCTAGCTGTGGCAAGCAGGGGCTACTGTCTGGTTACAGTGGACGGGCTTCTCCTTGCAGTGGCTTCTCTTGTTGAGCATGAGCTCTCGGACGCACAGGCTTCAGCAGCTCTGGCACACAGGCTCAAAAGCTGTGGCATGTGGCTTTGTTGCTCTGCAGCGTGTGGGATCTTGCTGGATCAGAGACCAAACCTGTGTCTCCTGCATCGGCAGGTGGATTCCTTACCACTGAGCCTCCAAGGAAGCCCTTATTTGCATCTTTGAGTGAAAAAATCCTTCTCTCTACCCACTCCCCCAGCCAGATGTCAATCAATATGGTCTCATACTCAAAAAGTCAGAGTAAAAAGCACATCAATGACTTTCAAAATACTACAATCACTGAAAATGGTTCAGTTCAGTTCAGTCACTCAGTCGTGTCTGACTCTTTGCGACCCCATGGACTGCAGCACTCCAGGCCTCCCTGTGCATCACCAACTCCCAGGGCTTGCTCACACTCATGTCCAGTGAGTTGGTGATGCCATCCAACCATCTCATCCTCTGCCATCCCCTTCTCCTCCCGCCTTCAATCTTTCCCAGCATCAAGGTCTTTTCTGATGAGTCAGTTCTTCATGTCAGGTGGTCACAGTATTGGAAGTGATTATTTCTTGTAAATTTAGTGTTCAGATCAGATCAGATCAGTCACTCAGTCGTGTCCGACTCTTTGCGACCCCATGAACCGCAGCACGCCAGGCCTCCCTGTCCATCACCAGCTCTCGGAGGTCACTCAGACTCACATTCATCGAGTCAGTGATGCCATCCAGCCATCTCATCCTCTGTCGTCCCCTTCTCCTCCTGCCCTCAATCCCTCCCAGCATCAGAGTCTTCTCCAATGAGTCAACTCTTCGCATGAGGTGGCCAAAATACTGGA